>ML264341.1:0-11842 GCA_005239495.1 Nicotiana undulata
GGCTGATTTTCGTTTTTTTTTTGTTGCTCAAGAACCTCCCAAGATTATCAAGATTGAAATCTTTATTAGCCTATGATCTGATACCACTTGATAACAACACGATAGGGGTCCGAGAACTACTAAAGAAAATCAAGAAACATGCGGAAGCTAAAAGAAAAATAAAGAAACAAAAAAGACGAAAAATTAAAGATAGATTGAATTCAAGAAAGAGTTTCTTGAAATCAAGAAGTCTATTCTTGGAGTTGAATCCTAACAACAACAATTAGCTAACAAAGAACTAATCGCCTTTGGTAGAGACTTAAAAACAAGAAATAGATTGTGAAACCCGACCCTTTAGAATAACAAGAACAACAATAAGCCTAAACTTATCACCTTTCTTGAATACCTAGAAGTGATCTAAGATTTCGAAAGAATTTAATCTTACCACCTTAAGTTGAGTCTTGAAGGTTGAAGAATAAATCCAAGAGTAGCCACACGCAAGAGTGCAAGAAAAATCTCACAATTTTTATTGATATTGTCTATAATAATCTAAGTCTAAAAACAAAGAAGACACCCTTTATATAGAGAGGGGTCACGAAATTGTACCTAAAAAAAAAGGAAATAAAGTCCTAAACTACTTTGGACAACAAGTCCAACTACCTTAGGAAAAGGAAAATACTAGGAAGCAAAACCCAAGTCATTCTTGGAAAGTACTTCCAACAATCTTAGGAAAAGGAAAACATAACCTTAACTAACTAGGAAAGCAATAAATATAGTCCCATAATATATGGAAATAAGTCCCAAACCAATCTTGGAAAGAATCTTGAAAATCTTGGAAATTTTGAAGGAAATTGGCAAGCAACTTGGCACAAACTTGCATTCAACATCTTGAACGGCTATTGTATCCTTCTTGGACATCAAGTAAGTCCTTTTTATGCTATGAAAATGGGGCTTTATGTAGGACTTCATGGGCTTCAAGTTTGGACACATTTTAGGTGCCAAATTGGTTCAAAAGTTGACTGACTAGGACCTTCTTCAAAGCATGTATCTTGGGATCCAATCCTCCTCTTCTTGGACATAAACTTGGGCCATAAAACAATTGTAATATATACCCAATTCATATCTTTTGTCCTTGGGCTCTGTCATGCCAATTAACAACTTCTTTACTTGCACTTGATGTCTAATGACCTTGTTTGGCAACACTTTAGCTTGACATCTTGTTAAAGGCCCTCTTTGAGGTTCCAAAGCTTCATTCTTGTCCTTGAATAGATTTGAGCTTCCTAGGATGCTATCATAACGAGCAAGTGACGGTGAAAATAAAGAGGGACGACTAGACAAAAATGGGGAATCAAGAACATAAGCATCTCTAATATTTCTATGGATAGAATCATGTATGGAAATTGTAAATTTGTTCGTTTCTTTTGTGCCATATGGATCATGCCAAAAGAAAGAAGGAATAACCTTAACATACCTGAGTAGGGAAAAATTTGTATGGTGTTCTTGGAAAATATTGCACCGTACTCCTTTAAAATTGTAAAATATAATACTAGATCGCAAATTGTGCTCCCAAGAAAAAAACGAAATTAAAATTCACAATTAGTTGGGTACCGATTTAAACTACTCTCTTTTCTTCTCTGATCGTGTAGGTATATGTTTGCTTGTTGGTTGGCAAAAGCATATTATGGTTCTCAAAGAATTGATCTCCAGCATCAACAACCAACTCTAGACAATCATGACTTTAAGCATCTTCAAATTGGTTTTTGTTTCAGAAGTGGTGTGGGGATTAAATTTTAATTTGAGATTGTTATTCTTAGTTTGGGTGGGTCCCTCGTTGATAGCTTGATGTCACTTTAAGGTGTGACACCTTTCCCATTTCTTTATTAGTCATCTAGAGAGCTTAGGAAATCTTGCCAGTTGGGGGATTTTAATTTTATCTCATAATTTATTAATTAACTAGGTAATGTCCCGTTATCTGATAATTAACTAATTACCCGTATAATTAAGAATTATCTCAACTACTTAAAATAAAACTTATTTTTAATATACTTTAGACATCATACTATCGTGATCATATGATACCTTGTATGGTACTAGTCCATAATTATCAGGTATTATCGCCCGACCCGTATTTTATCCCAAATCGGCGACCTTCAACGAAACTCGCTTTCTTTCATTCGTGTACCTTTTATCCTTCATGACACTTACTTATCGCTTGTTATAAATAGCGTAAATACGTTAACCTCAAGATAATCTTATCCCCGGATCTATGTCGATTAGTTGAAAACAAAACTTTAATGTACGAAAATGCGAGATGTAACACTGTTGTACTCGGAGTTTTCTGATAGCTTTGCAGTTGAGCAATCGCCAATTGTTGTGCCTGCAACATTTCAAAAATGACATGAAGGCTAACCTGTCTTTCTTCCCGAGCTGGAGTGTTATGGACCTCCTATTCGTCTTCAGGATGTGTATCCCTGTCAGCGCGGGAACTGACATCGACATATTGGGCGTTGCGCGAGCCCACATCCACCGGGTTTGAGTTTGGTGTATCCTCAGTGTTTTGTCGTGGTATACCAGCACCTGAAACGGCTACATCGTTTTCTCTGTGGTCCTCAACATCGTTACTTTCACGTGCATTTACTGAGTTAGACATCCTAACCTGAAATCAAAGATCCTTTGGACAAGAAAAGGTGTGAAGGATGATTTGTGTTTTTCAGAAAACTAGCACTAAACCAATCACTATTATTTTTAGCCCCACGGTGGGCGCCAAACTGTTTACCTAGAAATCGGTAACTACAATTATATTAGATTATGTGGTTCTAAAAATATGTAATTTATTTTAATGCTAGTTGTTAAGTAGTAGATGCTAGGTGTAAATGAGGTAAATGCGTTAAATCAAATAGGAAAGCGAGAAATAAGCAAATCAGATTGCCTCGAATCGGAGGCACGAAACTGGCCTAAGTGGGTCCTGGAGGTCGGGGCTCGAGGTTAACGGTAGACGCTCGATGAAGCTTTTATATGGGCCTCAAAGTAGACTATTTATGATCAATGATGAGCAATAAATGAAGAACAATGAATACAATGTAATGAATGTACGTAAAAGGATTAACAGAGAGAAAATAGGGAGTATTTGAGTTAGAGAGCAGAGAATGTTCTTGTTCCTTGTATTGAATATCGTGTGTGCCAAAAACCATAAGGGTCCCCTTTATATAGAAGGAGGAGCCCCAACATAGTACACAATCATTTATTACAAAGATTCACGACTGATACAACTATTTAATGTCTGAGTACGGGCTTATACTTTGTTGCAGACTTAATCGCCTTGGCCCTCGTGCCACTCGCTTACGCCAGCCTTGAACCTGTGCTGCCTCGAGGTTGAACGCAAGGGACGCTCGAGGTCAAACCTCGGGCTATACCTTGAACTTTATGCGGATAAACTACCAAGTACCACGGCAAATATAAAATTGCTCTTTTCAATTTTAGCCGTACACAAGTTTAATAACCATGCATCCAGAAATTTTCTTGCTTAAGCAATCCTCAAAATCAGGCTCTGCAAGTTTGTAACGACTCGGTCGGTCGTTTTGAGAGTTTGAGCACTGAACCCCTAATAACTACTTTCCCCATGTTTGTTTCTGCTATCGGGACTTGCCGGAGTGTTTGGTTATGGAATTCGGGAGTTTTGGGACACTTAGTCCCTAGATGTGAGTTTAAGCCTTCGAATTTGGACCGTAGTCGGAACTGTGTGAAGACGGATCTGGAATGGGATTTTGTCGACTCCGTTAGCTTCCTTGAGTGATTTTGTGGTTAGGAGCGCGTCCGGAATATGTTTTGGCGGTGTGTAGTAGATTTAGGCTTGAATTGGCGAAAGTTAGATTTTCGGCGATTTCGGCTAATAGGGGAAATTTTGATATCGAGCTCGAAATGGAATTTCGAAAGTGGTTGTAGGTTCGTAGTGTCATTTGTGACCTATGTGTCAAATTTGAGGTCATTCGGACTAGGTTTGACGTGCGGCGTCGTTTGTAGAAGGATTTTCATCTATTGCAGCACCTATGACCAGGCTGACCCAGAAGGGTGCTCCGTTCAGGTGGACCGAGGAGTGCGAGGAGAGCTTTCAGAAGCCCAATACAACCTTGACCACAGCTCCAGTGTTAGTATTGCCTACAGGTTCAGGTTCTACACTGTCTATTGTGATGCTTCGAGGATTGGCCTTGGAGCGTGATCGGCTCCTACCTACACCACTATAGAATGGAAATGAGGGGTCGATGTAGCTTTTACCCGATAGGATCAGGATCGAAATCCACAGGGAGTTAGAGTATTGGAGTTGGGTTCCTATTCGACTTAGTTATGTATCTTGTCTTTAATTACGCTTCTAATCATAGGTTGGTTTGATTCTATAATAGTAGTATTTCTATTAATTGATAAGAAGAAGCTAAGTATAATATTTTTGTAAGGGTTTTTCTCTATTTATAAAAGGCACTAGGGAAGCGACTTACACCTAGGCGAGTATCTAACGGGATCTAGAAATTAGAACAAACTTGTTGTACCTGGGTTCGTGATATAACCTCACACTCAATTACTCACCATATACCTCTCGGTAGTTTGGGTGACTTTGCCCGAATTGGCTTTCTCAAGCCTAATTGGGTGTTTCAATAGTGCAAGTGAAATTGGCTTAAGTCAGGTATCTCTAGGTTTTACCCTTTAATTGGGCTATCAATCTCTTGAATTCACCCCAATTCCTTGTTAGCCTATTTTACCTAGACTTGGGTCTCTTTATCAAGAACAACCCTAGTCAAAAAGGCATGAATCAGTGTTTGCAACCACTAATTCAATAGATAAAGCATGAAACAAGCTAAATGTCACTATCCCAATAACAAGTAAGCCCTAAAATTAAAGACCCATTAGATACCCACACTAGGGTTAGGTCACAACCCTAGCTAATGGGTCTAGCTACTCATAATCAAGGTAGAAATCAAAAGAGTAGATGAAATTATAGCCATAAATACAAAGATAAAATCTAAGATTATGAGCTAAAGCTACTCTAAAATTACTCAAAAGGGAAAAAGGTTGTTGTTCACGAGCTCTCTAAAACGTAAGATAACCTAAAAATGTGAAAAAGAACTATTTATACACAGTTGAAATTACTGGACAAAAATACCCCTACGGAGGTTCCGCTGTCACCGGAAAAACAGGCGCCTCAGTGGATTGACTTTCGCGGCCGCTCAATTACGAGCGTGGATTGCGCTTCTTCAAAATTGGACTTCATGTAACCTCTCTGAACTTTGATTTCGCTCCCAGCGGAATTCTGATTGCTTCAGCGGTAGGATATAGTGCGGTCGCGCAAAATAAGCGCTGACCGCATTTCATGGTTTGCCTAGGAATGTCAACTCTCTAATCCTCCATAACCGCTCTCAGCAGAATTTCCGCCGCGGCCGCGCCAATGGCTTTGCGGCTGCGCTTTTGTGATGCTGTAAGCGGTCCCAATTGAGTCCAGAATCCAACTCTCTGAACCTAGTTCCGCGGCCACCCTCAGAATTCCGCCTCAGCGGTCAAGCTTCCGCTACAACGTTAAAGTAGCGTTGTCAGTGGTCTAGTGAGTTCAGGGTCTTTGCAAGATTGGTCCCTTTTTAAGTTGTTTTGGCCTCTTTGCCTCATTTTTATCAAAACCTGCAAGTAAACACCTTGAGTTAGTTTTCGGGAATACCTTAGCGCAATTTTAACCCAAAACCTAAGCAAAAGAGAGTAAATAGTAGGTTAAAATCCCTAGTTATCAACTCCCCCAAACTTAAGCTTTTGCTTGTCCTTAAGCAAACAAGGTAATTCCCACCTCCACAAGACAAAGAAAGTAGAACTGCAGTTGTCCTAAAGTAACTTCATCAAGCTTCAATTGGGACTAACAATTACCCTCAACACAAATGCATTATTGACAACATTATGCAATGACTTTCTGTGTTCCATAGACCTAATGTGACACAAAAGCTTCAAGAGTTTACTCAATTCATCAAAGAGATTCACTCTCTCATGTAGGTCACTGTGGATCCCAGACTCTTTCTCCTCTATTCTCCATGAGCTCATCTCACCTTATAGAATGTACGCTCAAAACCAGGGATTATCAAGAAGTGCGCTCATCACTCTCAAAAGAATGCCACAAGTCCGGCTCTAAGTACCATAGGCTTGACCCTCATGTAAATCACCACTACTGTAAGCTCACTCAACTTGAGATCCTATAGGACTTTAACGAGATGTCATGAAGGCTTTTTGGATCAAATTCGGACATAATGAACTATGATTGTATCATCTTTCCTCAAGCACTCCATTTTTACAATTTGGCTCATGTTTTCTTGACTCTTTGAGTCATTTTCTTCTTCCTTGGGGGAACTAGAGAGACACATTGTCGCTCTTTCTTATATTTGACACCCATTTTTCTCCTTTTCTCATCATTCCAAGCCTTTCAACATTGTTTCATTGAATCCTTTCAACCTTTACTTTTCTTTTTGACATGTTTCTTTTTGGATTTTCATCGTTTTCCTTGCCTTTCTCATCAATTCTTTTTGTTCTTTGAACCTTTCATCACTTTGAATTTCCTTGTCTCTCCCCCAAACTTATGTTTTTGACTATTGTTCATCATGAATGCTCAGGTAAGATTGGGTGCCAAGAGAGGGTCATTATAGAACGGATGAAGGTTTGTAACACGGTTATTGAACGAAAAGGCTTAGGCTCAAAGGGAATACTAAGGATATTATAATTGTAGGCTATGGAAGTCTTCAAATTCAATTGGGAACAAGGAGAGCCTATAATCACTTCTCAAGTCGAGCTACACTTAGAATTTCGCCTTGAAAGACACTCGGGGCAAGTTCAAGACTTGTTGGCACGACACTTGGGATTGCAATTCAAAATCTCACCTCTCAAGCCACAGGATTGTTAAAGAGAATAGAGTCGAGAGCCCACAACAACCTTAGCTTAGATTGAAAACTCACATATGGCTACAAACACCACTTGATGACAATTTTAGACAACTCAAGATTCTAAGGGTCACAAATAGAGCTAGTCTCGTCTACACTTTTGTCTCTAACCATGAGGTCAAAGGTAAATATGTTGGTGTCAAGTGAAACTTACTTGAGTCACATTTATTAATTACTATCACATAAAAGAAAAAGGAAATCAGACTCAATCCCTTAAGAAGGTCGTCACGCCATCCATCGTAGGGAAGAGACACCCGGTTCACACAAATTCCACCTTTGGAAAGAACCGTGGCATTAAGAAAACCAAAGGCTTATTGATGAAAAAGTAAAAAAAAAAGGTATAAGTTCAAACAGAAGCTACTAAAGGAAATAAGAAGCTAAACTATTAAGGAAAATTATAAAAAAAGTTATAATGTAAAAATACGGAAAGTAAAATGAATATGTACAATAGGGGAATGAATATATACATGATAAGAGGGGAATGAATATATACATGTAAATGTAACTTTATATATACCAAAAACAAAAAAGTACGGAAATAAAGTACGAAGAATAGAAAATAGTGTCGAGAGTTATTACATACCAGAAATCATCCAAATATCCAAATCATCAAATGAGGCCACCCCCACCCCCCCACCCCCCCAATAAAAATTAGCAATGTCCTCAATGCTAAATGCAAAAATAGAATAGGGGAAGGGTAGAGAGTAGAAGAGAACTTTCTAAGATGCCTATGTCTGTATAGGAGTTGGGTCACTAGGTGGGTCAATGGCAGGGTCCTGGGGCTGGGCTAATGCATCTCCCTCGGGCTCCTCTAGCTAGATCTCCAGATCCTTAGTCTGGGGGATCACCCCTCTCCTCACTGGCGCACTGGTAGCCTCCTGCTCTGGCATCTGCGTTGGCTGCGCTGTCTGAGGTGTAGGAGCGGGCACTCCTATGAATAGATCAAGGGGGATATCACCCGTTGTACTGAGCTTGGCCACTTCCTTCTTCAGCTCGTCCTGGCTCTTCTTCATCCTCTTCACCGACTTACCCAGGGACTTGATTTCCTTCTCATGTGCGCCCAAGGACTCCAAAATCATTTTTTGGTTTTCAGCTAAGGTCTCCAGAGTGTCCAATGATGGCGGCAACTGGATCTGGGCTGGAGCTGCATGGGCTGCTACGGCAGTGGATAGAGCAGATAGCTTTGATGAAGCTACCTGCAGCCAATTGCTAATACCTACCAGTGTCTAGTTTACCCTCAGAGCAGTCTGAGGGTATGTTGAAGAGGAAGGAACTGAAGTAGGAATGGAGGTAGATGGTCCGGAGGGAGGAAGTGGCATGGCAGCAGAGGACCCCTCAGCAGTAGATGGCTCTGAACCTGTGGGAGCGGTGGCTTTGCTCTTGGCCTTAGGGTTGTCTGGGCCTTTCAAACTGTACCAGGAAAATGGCAACTTTGGCTTCACCTTGGTGTCATAATTTCTTCCCTCTACTCCCTGGTCCTAGAAGTACATAGTAAGGAAGTTTGGGAAGGGATATGAATGCTCATTCTTTTGGATTGTCTTGTTAATCACCCTTGCCATGATATTCCCGACATTGATCGGGAACCCCGCCATAATCGCCCCCACAATAAGAGCACGGGAAAGTGACATGTCACTGTCATGAGTGGTCGGGTCGATCCTGCTGCAAACAAATGTGGCCCAACCCTTTGCCTCGAAACTCAAAGTGTTCCTGAGGATAGGAACCCCTGCTATCAGTCACGCTGGAGTAGTCCCAGGAATAGCAATCACAGAAGCTAGCCAAGGATGAGCTAACTCATCCAGCTCCACCTTCTCTAGATATTGGGTCTCATCTTCATCGTTGAACCTATCATAATCATTGAGAGCTTGGCCATTGAATAGAACCTTCTTGTTGCGGACTTTGGTCAGGTATGTGCCCTGTTTGATGTGGGCAACATTAGCATAAAACTCCTTAACCACAAACTCATTGGCCTCCGGCAAGCTGCTGGTGAAGAACTTCTACCCCACCCTCTCGTTGAAGTGCCTTTTAATATTTGGGTTGTGGGGTAGAAGGTCCCGCTTAATAAAAGCTCTCCCCAATGTAAGGGACCTCAGAGGCCACCACTCTCTGAATTTATGATAAGCCTTCTCAGTCACGAACCGGTCTTGCCATACCACCGGGATCCGAGACCTCTCCAATACACCTGTCTGAGTATCACCACCCCTGCCATCATCTGGAGCATCATCATCACTATCTATATGTACTGGGGCAGGTGTGGTGGAGGGAGCTGTGTACTGGGGTCCGGAGGAGGTGGAGAATCACTGAGTCTTAAGCTATCCGAAGAGCTGGATATAGAAGTGGACTCATTTATAAGATGTCGTGGTTGGGACTGTGCCTCCTCTTGTGCTGGGCCAGTTTCCCCCTCCGAAATTTCCCGAGAAGGGACATACTCGCTAGTCTGAGGTGCCTAGAGTAGGCCTTCGGAGAGCCTGCTTGTTGCTAATTACCCTTCTCGGGGCTAGGGGTGTTGCTGGTTGTTTTCCCCTACCCCGTCCCCGAGAGGACTCTCCCCTTCCGGGTTGTTTATCTTGGCCTCTTCTTGAACGAACCATTGTCTGCAAACATAATCAGTGAAACTCATTATCATTGTTATTCAATCAAGCATTAGATGTGAATGCAGATAAAGGTTGTAGTAGATTTATGGAGGTCCGTTGTCACCGGAAATATAGACGCTACAGCGGAGAGGCCACCGCTGATAGCAGAAAATGGGTCAGAATACCCATTCTTCGAACCTACTCAACGCTGACCGCGGCCTCGTAAGTTCCATCGCTGACAACGGAAAAAAGACGTGGCCGCGGAATCATTATCATACTTCTCTGAACTTTGTTCCGCTGTTCGCGAAAAAAGAGTTGCTGCAACGGAAAGCTGGCCGCTGACAGCGGAAATTCTATTACGGCTGTGTTAAGCTATCTATTTCATACATAACAAAGCACAATTCCGCTGACCGCGGAACTGCGACCACGGAATTCAAACTAAACTGGCACTGAGGAAGGGTTGTAGAACTAGGGTTCATGCTTATCAAACAATATGGCAATTATAGAGCAAAATTAAACACCCCAACCCCCATTAGGCATCAAAAAACACTAACCCATTCATTTATTTCACTAGTTAAGCATGCTATTGATTTTAGGCCATGATAACCCTAATGAGAAAGAAAAACTAAAAAATAAGTACACAAAAGAGGAAAAACTACAATTAAAATTAAAAGATTCAACATACCAGTAGCTAGATTTGATGTAGAAAGTAAACTTGTTAGATGAGATGGAATTTAGATGCACAAGAGGAGTATGATGAACAGTGAAAGGGGCTGTGAAATAGTAGAGTGAGAAAAATGTAAAAAGATTAGGGCATCTCTATTTATACTAAACCCTAAACCCCACACTACCTTACCTGGCGCGGCAGCGGAATTTTACCGTTGGCCGCGCTTTTCACAAGCTGAAGCACTGAAGATGTCATTCCACCGCTGGGGGGCGGAAAAATGACCGCGGACGCGGAATAGTGACCGCTAACCGCGGAATTCCAACCGCAAACGCGGAACAAACTTCAGAGAAGTAACATTTTGAGCTCAACAAGTCCGCGTCCGCTTCAAATTTTCGACCCCGCGTAAAGGCCACTGCTGACAACAAAATTTTGAGCGTTGTCAGCGGTCCACTGCTCACGTAGGCAATTCTCCCCAGTATTTTTCTTGCACTACATCAAACAATTCCTACACAAATCTTGCAACCAGTTAGTTCAAAAGAGCCTAATCTAAAAAGAAAAAAATGCAAAAGAAAGAAAAATCACTTGGGTTGCCTCCCAAGAAGCGCCTGATTTAACGTCGCGGCATGACGCAGGTTACCATCATCAATTGAACTTAATCAAAACCACCACCATACTCAAACTTTCCCAAGTAATGCTTCACATGATGCCCATTCACCTGTAAGATTTCACCATTTTTGTTCTTTAAGTCAAGGGCACCAAAAGGTGTTACATGCACTACCTCAAAGGGACCACTCCATTTGGACTTTAGCTTGCCCGGAAATAGACGCAACCGAGATTTGAAGAGAAGGACCAAATCACCCTCTTTGAATTCTTTGTTCTTGGAATACTTATCATGCAAATATTTCATTTTCTCCTTGTACAATGATGAGCTTAAATAGGCATGAAACCGAAATTCGTCAAGCTCATTGAGATGTTCTACCTGGAGATTAGCTGCAATGTCCCACTCAAGATTTAACCGCTTCAAGGTCCACAATGCTTTATGTTCCAGCTCAACCGGCAAGTGACACGCTTTTCCAAACACCAACCGGTAAGGAGACATACTGATTGGAGTCTTAAGTGCAGTCCTATAAGCACATAGCGCATCATCTAGCTTCCTTGGCCAATCCGTTCTATTGGCATTAACAGGTTTGGACAAGATGCTCTTGATTTCCCTATTTGAAACCTCCACTTGCCCACTAGCTTGAGGATGGTAGGGAGTGGAGACCTTGTGATTGACACCATATTTAGCAAGCAAAGTATAAAATTCCCTATTACAGAAATGAGAGTCACTTATAATTGCCCGAGGTGTCCCAAGCCGTGTGAAAATGTTCTTTTTGAGAAAAGCTACTACACTCTGGGCTTCATTGTTGGGCAAAGACACGGCCTTGACCCACTTTGAAACATATCAACCGCAACAAGAATGTAAGTATTGCCACACGAACTAACAAAAGGGCCCGTGAAGTCTATGCCCCACACATCAAATATGTCAACTTCAAGAATAGTTGTGAGGGGCATTTCAGCCTTCTTTGATATTCCTCCCGCTCTCTGACACTCATCACATCTCTTCACAAGCTCACTAGCATCTCTATACAAAGTTGGCCAATAAAAACCACAACTAAGAATTTTGGAAG
>ML264343.1:418-58267 GCA_005239495.1 Nicotiana undulata
GGAGCATCTCATTCAGTCACACAGGAGACTCGAGGTAGACCCGCAGACGTTCGGGGGCCTTGACGTCACCTTCTACTTTTCACTTTCAGCTCTGTCTTACTTTGTATTTCAAAGACACTCTTATGTACTTATTTCAGACCTTTTGTTTGTAGTAATCTCCTAGATAGTCCGTGAGTATGTGACACCAGTTCTGGGATTTGTTTATGGGTTTCATTTCGAAAGTGCTATGTTGTATTTTGGTTATTTTGTTAAACTTTATGTGGTGGGCCATCGAAGCCTTAGTTATCTGGTTCGTATTTGTTGTTAATGAGTTTTATTCAGATCAAACGTGGGCTTGTCTAGCGGGTTCAACGTTAGACGCAGTCATGGCCCGAAGGTGGGATTTCGGGTCGTGACACACATGTGCTTCATCTAGCTGTACCTTGTGTTGTGCAGGTTGTACCTCCTATTATAAGTTTTTCCCTGCTAGACACCTTTTATTAAAACGCCTATAACTCCTTGTAGAAATATCCAAATGACAAACTGTTTGAAAATTAAGAATCTAGACTCGATGATCTTTAATTTGATAGGCATTAAGCCATATAACCCCTTATATATTTCGAGATATGAGCTTTCAAAGTCGGCTCCACGCATCAGAAATTTCTGGCAAAACTGCTTCACCAGCCATAATTCAGTCAAGCATAACTTTTTGATCAAATGTCCAAATGATGAATGGTTTAACTTGTAGGAAACTAGAATCAAAGGGTTACAACTTTCAGTTTTGAAAAGTTTCAGATTCCTTATAGATTTCGATATGTAAGCTTCCAAAATCAGCTCATCGATGCACCAATTGCTGTCCAAAACAGCTTTTGCAGCAGAAACTTCCAGTAGTTTTTTTTTGTCCGAAATCCATTCCGTTAACCTTCCGAAATCCACCCGAGGTCCTCGGAAACTTAACCAATTATACCAACATGTCCCAAAATACAACACGAACTTCTATTTTTTGCGTTGAAACGTATCAAATCAATACGGAACAACTTCAAATTTTGCATGCGAGTCATAAATGACATAACGAAGCTATTCCAATTTTCAAAATCAAATTTCGATCCCGATATAAAAAATCTAACTCTTGGTCAAACTGTCCAAAAATCTTCCATTTTTTCAGTTTTGACCCAAAATGCGCCGAATTGTCCTACGAACTTCCCAATCCAAATTTGAACATGCGCCTAAGTCCGAAATCACCAAACAAAACTATTGGAATCATGAAAATTCCATTCCGGGGTCGTTTTCTCAAAATCAACCCTTAGTTAGTTTCTTCCAACTTAAAGCTTCCGAAATGAGAATTTTCTTTCCAAATCCACTCCGAACTTCCCGAATTTCAATTCCGACCATTTGTATAAGTCATAATACCTTAAGTGAAGATGCCCATGGCTTCAAACCGCCAAACAACGCGCTAGAGCTCAAAACATACGTTCGTCGTCGAACGTGCTAAGAACTGCGCTGGAGTTGTTTGAAATCACTATTTAACACCTCGGGCACCTACCCCCTGCTTCCACAAACCAGTTGAGAATATTAGCTCGAACGAATCTGAAGATTCTCCCTTTTATTTAGTCAAGTTAGCCTTAAAGCTCTATTCCAAAATCCGAAATTCTATGCCAGGACTGCTCCCATCGTACGAACACCGTACCAATCTCTGTGCGATGAACCAATACATGATTGCATACCTTTGTTGAATCCACACTATGCATTTGTCACTACCCAAATCCCACCCTTCAGGTCGTGACTGCGTCTAACGTTGAACCCGCTAGACAAGCCAACATGCACAAATAAACCCTCGTAATAACACCAATTTAACAGTATTTAACGAAAACACTTTATAGTTCTAAACAGCGGAAATGATAAATGATTCAAAATCTATGTGAAATATTAAATACAAACGTCGCTTAATGCCCCAAAATCGGGAGTCACAACTTCACGAACTGTCTATTGAACGCTAAATACAAAGTCTGAAAGAAAATACATAATTGTCTCTGGAACTAGAGAATAAGACAAGACAATATGAGTTCTAAGGATAGGAGAGACGCCAAGGCCCACGAACGCCAGCGGGTATACTTTGAAGCCTCGGTGGAGGAATGAAAGAGACTCGCTCAATGCTGTCCACAGGGTCCGAGTGCGGGATCTGCACAACATTAAGAAGTGTTGTGTAGTATCAGTACAACCGACCCCATGTACTGAGTAAGTGCCGAGCTTAACCTCGGCCGAAGTAGTGACGAGGCTAGACTTGAAAACAACGTTCACCTGTCCTATTCTACAACATATAACATGGAAAAACAAGGCAAGAAATAGACAGACAAGTAGGGGAATACGGGAACAGTTAATGGGGTAGCAAGTGAGCGATAAGGCAATTGATTAAACACATAGGAGAAAGCAAGAGAGCAAGTGAACAAGAAGTACTAACATAACAAGTATAAATGTAAGCAATGTAAATAATGGCACGGCATCACCCTTCGTGTTTTTACTCTCTTCCTCACAATGCGATGTATGATGTGAATTAATATAAATCATGGCACGGCATCACCCTTCATGCTTTTACTATCTTCCTCACAATGCAATGTACAATGTAAGGCAATATGAATCATGGCACGACATTACCCTTCATGTTTATAATCAATGTAAATCATGGCACGACATTAACCTTCGTGCTTATAATCAATGTAAATCATGGCACGATATTAACCTTCGTGCTTATAATCAATGTAAATCATGGCACGACATCACCCTTCGTGCTTTACACTCTTTCTCACTATGCAATGTATGGTGTGATCAATGTATATCATGGCACGACATCACCCTTCGTGCTTTACACTCTTCCTCACCAAAACAATGACAAATATCAATGGTAAGGAATGCAGCATAGTGGAAATATAGTTCAAAATCACCCGGCAAGGGGAAAGCATCAATCAATATCACAACAATTGCCCGGCAAGGGTCTCAGCTATAACCAATCTCTTCAATATATATATATATATATATATATATCCTGAACAAATGGGTTCTCAAGCGAACAAATACATCATGAGTTCATCGACCAAGTCTTCTAGCAACAAACAACTCCCAAGTAGAGACATTTTCATAACATAATAAATCATGGAAGTAGCAACAAGGTTTCTATCAGAATTAGACTCACGAGCATGCTTGACACAGAATGCATAGGTACTCGTCACTTCACCTATGCATTGGACATGATAAACACTTAGCACATAGCATACAATACCTATTCCCTCACCAAAGTTAGGCAAGACACTTACCTCCGATCCAATAATAGCAATCAAGCCTCTAATACCGCCTTTCCTTTAGAATACGACTCCGAAACGATAATATCTTGGCATAATTAACTCAATAATATCAATAATGAATCATTAACACAGTCCCATAGCCTAATTATACAATTCATAGCATTCTTCCAAAAATACCAAAATTCGACCCCGGGCCTGCTTGGTCCAAACACGAGGCTCGGACCAAAAACCCGATCACCCATACCCCCACGAGTTTAAATGTATGATTTGTTTTGAAATCCAACCCCAAATTGAGGTTGAATTACCCAAAACCCCATAAGCCCTAACTCTACCCAAAACCCCTAATTTCTACTTTGATTTTAGGATTTTAGGCCTAGATTCTAGTGTTTGTTGAAGAAAAATGGCAGGAATTGGTGTTAAAAACTCTTACCCAAAAGACTATGGAGGAAGAATTGGCTTGGAGGCCTTCGATGGGGGGTTGGAGAAGAAGAGAATGCTGAAAATGAGAAAGTCTCGTTATGAACATTCTGTTTTTGATTAAAAATATAACTGGGCGAAATTGTTCATCGCGATCACGGGAAAGGGACTGCGATCGCGGAGAGGCTGGCTCTAATACACTGCGATCATGGAAGTGATGGTCCGATCGCAAAAGTCTCCTGGCTGAGGCTATGCGATCGCGAAAGGAAAGGGTGCGATCGCGGAAGGCATTTACCCAGCCCCCTCCCCAGACCACCTATACTCTATGCGATCGCGGAAACATCTATGCGATCGCATAGAGTCTCAGAACTCCCCCCTATCAACTATACTATGCGATCGCAACATAGCCTATGCGATCGCATAGAGGCACGCACCAGACACCAGAAACTCAAGGAAACATCAGATTTTCCCCACTTTTTACACCCCATTAGCTACCCGAAACTCACCCGAGCCTTCGGGTCTCAAAACCAAAAACACACAGAACTCCCAAATCATCCTACGGACTTATTCAAGTTTTTAAATCATTAAAATAAAGGAATTAAACCTCAAAACTCATAAAATTTCCTTAAAACTTCATAAAGCTTAATTATTCCGATTTTGATCCGAATCATGTCATTTCAAGTCCGTTTCACACCAAATTTCACAGATAAGTCAAATAACAGATATTAAACTTGTTCCGGGCTCGGGAACCATAATACGGGCTCGGTAACACGGTTTTCACACCAATTATCATTTTCAAAAACCTTTATTAATTTCAGAAAACAATTTTCCTTAAAAATTTATTTCTCGAGCTTGGGACTTCGGAATTTGATTCCGGGCATACGCCCGAGTCCCGTATTTTCCTATGGACCCTCCGAGACCATCAAATCACGGGTCAGGGTCCGTTTAGCAAAATTTTTGACCAAAGTCAACTTTATTCCATTAATTATTATAAATTCCATTTTTCATCAAGTTCTCACATAAGAGCTTCCCGGCTACACGCCTGGGCTACACACGCATATCAAGGTGAGATTAACGTAGGCTTTCGGGGCCTCAGAACACAGATTTAGCTAAATTATCAAAGGATTACCTTTTGGGTCATCACAACATTGCATAACTTACATGACCACAATAACATCCTCTGATAGCAATAACAAAAATTTTACGAATCTGATGTTTACAATGCACCTCATGACATATATAATTCTTGCTCTAACTCTGGAAATACCGCCACGACAGAAGAGATGTGTAGAAATTCATGACTAAATGCCAAGTCAACAAATCGTTGAGGCTATACTCTCGACAAGAATCATTACCTCATCCTGGACCAAATAATGATATTTACTATATAATATACTTCATATAATCCGTTTGCACTGATCCTAGACCCAATAAACTCGTCTCACCCAGTACGAGCTGCTCAGGCAATAAGTCACCTCAGACATGCCTAAAAGTCTTCATATGATGCCACAACATGCCAATAAGCTACAACTCGAATGTGATACATAAGGAAAACGAACTTTGGAACGGACTACTTAACCCACATAAATAACATGAACTTTCCTCAGAAAATGGGAAACAAAACACAGAAAAATAGATATAGGGGAGTGTACTCCACATCACACTATTGCGGCGTGCAATCCGATCCAACCATGATACCCGTGGCGGCGTACCACCCGATTCACACATAAAAATATATAAGAAAGTACTCACCGAGCTACAATTCTCATAACTACAAAATGTCTGAATATCGACCACAAGCACTCAAAGTGCATGATACAAACCCTGCGAGACAGATAATTCCATATGCTACAAAAGTCAAGCACAACTAAGGTGCAATATATGATCTGAATCTCAAGCGTCATCCTTCTCACGTAACATTATAGTTACGTGGTACCTTAGCACATGTGAAATTTATCAAGCCGTTTCAAAACTCACACGGCACAACATAGTTTTACATGGAATCGCCAACGACGAAACGATATCAAATGTCCTAATACTCCTCCATGAGGAGCGCTATTGTGAAATGAACACATCCAGCCTGATATAGAGCCCATATTCATATTTAAATCCATCCACGGATCTCAAGCTGATTCTAATCGCACCGTACTAGGATGGTAACCTTTCTAGGTTCCATAATAACCCTTTTTTCCTATAACACACAAGAATAGCCATCACAATCAGAACAAACTTCCACAGTCCACAACCAAACAAACTGAGTGCCTTCTAAGCACAAACTCCCAAATTAACGATATTACCACAATATTCATACTTGGTTTCAGTTCCTTAATCAATCAAGTGACTACACGTCACACTTATACAATCTTCCCATGGGATACGCTCCCACGACCTTTCATATGAGGTAACAAGTTTGCACATCCATACCACTGGCCGCACTAACACTGTAAAGCAAATCAAGAATCCATAACCAAGATGCAAAGCCTCTTTCACAAAACAACGATCGTAGGTGACACTGAAGACAATACCAGCTTACTCTAAACATTCAAATCCCTTTCCTGCTCATCCGAGCTCATGCCATCCTTGTCAAAACTGAACCGCAAATCTTGAACCCTCAACTTCCGAATCCCATGCTACTTGATGCGCTTTATTACGCCAATGAGCAGGGGTACAAGAATTTCATCTCAGCTCTTGAACCACAGATAGAGCAAACACTTCATCATATAGAAACTTTATACTTAACTCATTCCAAGAGAGCAATAACAACACATGATTGAATTTTCACAACCGTAGAATATACAAATCCTCAAGTAGTGGTCTAACCACCTTAACTCTTCTGGGATCCATCAACACATAACATGTCATAATACTTGAATGCCTCCAGATAAAATCAAGTTTGGTGGCGGTCAAGCCTCGTACGTACCGCCACAAATCACATGCATAACTTAATACGCTGAGGGGACTGATCATTGCCACCATCATGCCGATTCAACCATGGGTAACCGAACAATCTTCTTCTAATTTACTCTTGTCTTGCCTTAGAAATAATAATAGCTCTGTTCAAAATATAACGAACCCAATCCACACTCATCCTGAGTGACCCCATTTCACGAGACCACATTGCCTCAAGACCCAAGAGCTAACTCATACCTTTTCTGAGCGCACATTCGCATCTTCAACTGGTACACCCATTCCGATAATTCCTCTACGAGTCCAAAATTATTTTCTCCCATTCCTCTAATGCTACATAGTAGACCAATGATAACATAGAACAATCCAAGCCCCTTTCATAATCCACTCCAAAAGCTCGATACTTAACCATACCACAGACTCGGAATCCTTAGGCACCACACTTTAATTTAGAACCTACTAGGGCCATTGTTGAGAATTACCCACTCTGACTTGGACCCAAATATGATCAACTCCAACACTCTGCTAGCACATGATCACTCTCTCAAGGAAGCACCCGGTTGTATCACCTTTCTTGTGAATTACCTCTACACGAAGCATACACTCTAAGTCTTCCCATAACTTGAACATGAATCCATAAGGCCAATTATAGTACACATTCCTCAAATCCTTTGCTCAATTACTAATGATGTTTTCTTTCTTTAGTTGTAACAACCCACCATTACGCCGATACTAGAAACCTCACAAGTAGATAACTATACAATCCAATCATAGGCGGCGGGCTCTCCCACTTATCTTAAAGCTACCCTTGCATAACCTGGAACCCACCGGGATTCTTCTTTCATCGTTGACATGATCTTGCACAATTAACCCACCACATTCCTCAAAATTCCTTCTTTTAAAATTTCATGAACACTCTTTACCACTAGCCACATTCACATGTTCGACCTCTTACCGGATAGCTAGTAGAATTCTTCGGAGAAGCTACATCAACATCACACGATCACTAATCTGCTCACAGGAGATAACCCACATGTGCAACTAGCTGCCGACCTCTTCCAATGATGTTGCGCTAAGTACAATTACTACAAAATCGATAACCAACCCTAAGCTCGTGCTCATTTACCACCTACAAAAGTCCGTTCACTCCTCATGGACATCAACTAAAGGTGTGACAATAAATTCCAATCCAAGGTCATGTTGTATCCTTCTTCACATCAAGCACTCATTTCCGTCATATCCAACCTTCCTCTGCATAGAAACCATTATCCCAAAATTACGCCCGTAGACATAGTCACTGTCCACCATGAGTCCCAAATCACTTTAACTTTCCTCAAGGCGTGCAACTATCCTACCACGGAACCCATTTGCTACTCTTCCACTCTAACACTTTGGTCAAACTCACTCCTTTAAGCAACTAATCGACTCCTGCCTCCCACATTTGGCCTTCTAGAAGTTTAATCACCACACTCTCTTCCTCATCTTTCGCTTCCCAGATGTTGCCTTAAATGAAAAATCTATCTCTGTAGCACTTGCACCGCTAGATCACTACAAACTTTAAACCCCTTAGAAGTTCATCGTTCTTGAGCATCAATACTAGAAGGGCCAATTCGGTCACGACATTGTCACACTCTGCTGTCTCTGACAACCACTCCTCCAATACCGTTTCGCAATAACCTGCCCGAAAGGCGAATTATAGAAGATCATAACACCGGCGAACTTAACACATTCAATTGAGGACGACGACACCACTTAGCAGATGAAAATTCCACCACACTTGAAAGCACCAAGTCTCGTTACTCTATCAACCCAAACCTGAACATTTATAATCCGATTGTCTTCCTCCGCCGAAAATGAAATACCGAATCTCTGAATTACGCTATGAGTAGGCCTCCTTTCAAGTCATTCACTACCCCGACACCTGGGCAAGCATCCTATCATCACATCAATTACTGTGCGATAACCGTTCACGAGCATCATAACAACCTGCAGTAGCCTCAAGACTCCCAGAAGTTCAACTACTGAGCTAAAATGACTGAATATCCTTCTGCAAGGCGACGAAAATAGCCCAAACATCTACGCATGGAGAAATATCCTGCACCACATCTGTAGTACCATTACAATTCATCAATTCCCGATTTATAGCACGCGCTTCACGTCGCATAAGATTGAATGGAAAGGAAATGAAGGAATAATCCTCAAAGTAATAAAACTGCACGATGAGGAATCAAGAAGGGAAGTGCTCCTAACAACCCTGTAGCCTCTCGAAGATAAGTACAGACGTCTCAATACCGATTTGCAAGACTCACTAGACTTGCTCATGACTCATGAGACCTATGGGAACCTAGTGTTGTGATACCATGTTGTCATGACCCAAAATTCTATAAAAGGTCGAGATGGCGCCGGGCACCACTTCCAGGAAAGCCAACACTAAATAGTAAATTAAATTCTCATTTTAGTGCTCCTGAAAACATAAATTTCCTTCAATTTAACTAGTAATAAACAAACTTTAAGGAGTAAAATTAACGTTTTCAAATTTGAGTACTAAACATCCCCTAATCATCCCAGAAGACGGTGTCACAAGTGCATGAACATTTACTAGGAAGTAAAATAAAATAAACCAACAGTCCGAAATATAAATTTGGACAGAAAAGAAGATACAAATACTCTGAAGGAGACTATACTTGTTGCGGATCGGTTCATAAGATGCAGCTCACTTACGTCCCCGTATCAACCATGCGACTGCGTTCACAAGACTACCGCCCATGCATGTACCTGTACATCAAAATGTACAGCAAGTGTAGTATGAGTACAAAAACAACGTGTACCCAATAAGTATCGGAGAAAAAAGAGGTAGTGACAAGATGTCGACTTCGACACTTACTAGTAGTCAATTTTGTTTTTTTTTAGTTAACATTATATTTCTATTGATACTCAAAATGATTACAATTGAGTCATAGTAGTAGTTTTGACTCACTACTACCACTATACATCATATATCAACGACAAGTAAAGAAAATGTCTAAACAATACTATATTTTCTATAACTATGCCTTTCTATTCTATCTATACACTCGTCAAGGAATCCAGTCTAGCTTTTGCAATGGTTCTCTCCATTTGCTGTTATGCTTCCCTCCAACATGAACATGTTGAACTATTTCTTTGCAAATCTGGTGCTCTTCATATTTGCTAGCTTCGAATCTACCTCTGTTCCTCTCTCTCCATATCACAACAACTATCGTAGCAAAAACACAGCATGTGATGCCATTTATGCCTTTTCTGCTCTTTGCTTTCCTACTAATCTAGTGTAATTCACAGTCCCAATCACCTATACTCCTTTTATATCCCAACCATAGACACATTTTCGACCACAAATTCTTTCTTACTGAGCATTCAAAGAATATGTGGCTGAATGTTTCTATAGTTTGCTTACAGAATATACATTCAGTTGGTACGGAGATACCAAACTTCATCAATCTGTCCACTGTTTCTAACCTCCTTTGCATTGCAAGCCATAATATAAATCTGTACCTCGGATACACACTTGTATGTAGCATTAATCCTCTCAATTCTACTTTACAATATTATGGGATCATCTTCTTGTACATCTGCTTTATCTGAAAGTTGCCATTCTTGCACAGACTTTTTAGCTTTTCCTGCAAAGTCCCTTGAATATGTGGATGCTTCATCAACTCTTCCCTGCTATCCAATATCTTCCTTATTACCCAAGCTTCTGTCTTGGGAGTAGGCATTGTTTCCAATTCCTTCTTTTTTATATAGAAACTATGTACCCATCGAATCCATAGGCAATCCTTCTTCCCTAGTTAGATTCCATATGTGTTTAGTGACTGCTGCTTTGTTCTACACTTTGATGTCCAGAATATTTAGGGCTCCAACTACTATTGGTTTACATACATTCTCCCAAGCTATTAATGCTTTCCTTGATACAGTTACACTCCCTGTCCATAGGAAAGTTCTACAAATAGTTTCAATCATTTTTAGCACCTTTTTTGGGAAGATGAATACCTGTGCCCAATAAGTTTGGATGCCAAATATGACTGACTTTATCAGTTGACACCTTCCTGCATAAGATAGCAATCTTGCTTACCAACATGTGACCCTTGCTGTTTTTTCTCAATTAGAGGCATGTACTGTCCAATACTTAGCTTTTTTGAATCCAATAGAATTCCCAGATATCTAAAAGGCAACTTTTCTTCTATGAATCCCAGTGCTTGCAGTATATCTTCCTTAGTCTTCTGATCAATCCCAACCATATATATGGCACTTTTATTGATATTTTTCTGCAACCCAGAAGCTTGTGAGAACCTGTTGAAAGCATCATTTAGAATCCTAATGGACCCCATATCAGATCGACAATACATCAACAAGTCATCAACAAATCACACATGAGTGTTGTTCAACTTCCTACATTTAGGATGAAAATTAAAGTTCTCATTCTTATGCAGCTGCTTCAATTCTTTGCTCAAATACTCCATGGTTGTAACAAATAAATAAGGGGACATAGGATCTCCTTGTCTAATACTTTTTTTCCTTTGAAAGGCTTAGTTAATCCACCATTTAGCACCAATGAGTATGAGACTGTTGTAGTACATGTCATGATCCACTGCACAAATTTTGAAGGAAAACCAAGGTCTATCAATATCTGCTTCAGGAAACTCCATTCCAATGTATCATAAGCTTTTCTTAGGTCTATTTTCATCACACACCTTGGTGACACTCCTTTCCTTGCATAACCTTTAAAAATCCCATGACTTAACAAATTATTATCCACGATACTTCTTCCTTAAATAAAGGCAGATTGTGCCTAATCAATCAACCCATCCAGCACCCCTTTGATCCTCCTTGTAAGCACCTTAGAAATGATTGTATAAAGCAGTACAACAAGCTATAGGCCTGTAATCTTTTACTGTTGCTGGTGTTTTTACTTTAGGAACTAAAGTAATGGTTGTTGTGTTTATCATCTGAGGCAGCCTGTTTGTATTGAAGAAGTCCTGTACTGCTGCAAATATATCCTCCTTCACTATCTCTCAGTTTCTTGTAAAACACTCCACAGGAAAGCCATCAACCTCTAGTGCTTTATCTTTGGGCATATCTTTAACTGCCTCAATTATCTCCTCTATAGTCACCTTTTGAATCAATGTTCTTTGCTGCTCCAATGTTAAGCAAGGTCCTTCTCTTATTACAGTTTTGTTTGCACATGGTAATTCTTCAGCACAATCTCCCATTAAGGACTGAAACACATCTATGAATTCTTGCTCCAGAAGTTTAGCTTCAGTTAGCTTTATTCCTATATCTGTGTAGATAGAAGTAATAGTGTTTTGACTGGACCTAATCTTCCTTTGGGCATGAAAGTATTTGGTATTTGAATCACCACACTCAATCCAGTATGCCTTTGATTTCTGCCTCATCACTTGCTCTTCCACATTAATCCATTTCTCTATATCCTCTAGAGCTATGTTTCTTCATCTATCAGGGATGGAGCAATAGGATTCAACCTCATTTGACTTTGCACAATGTCTAGCTTCTCTCTTGCCTGCTCAAGTTTCTGCTTATATGAGGCCATAAAAGCATTTATCACCTTAAGCTGCTATTTCATTGTCTTCAATTTACTCCATAGTTGCTGCATAGGTGCACCTTCATATTTCTGATCCCATACCTATTTAATAACATTCAAAAACTGTGGATGATCCATTACATTAGCATATAGTCTGAATGGTTTAGGGTGCAACAATTTCTGGTTGCCACATTTCATGAGAATAGGAGAGTGATCTGATATTGAAGGATTCAAATAGTCTGCTTCCATACGTCCATACTGCTGAATCCACTAATAATTTCCTAGAGCCCGGTCTATTTTACTATACACTCTATTACTAGTACCTTGCTTATTTGTCCATGTATAGTGTCACCCCTTTGCTCTAATTGGGGTTAGTTGCAAATCATCAATAACCCTTTTAAATCCCTGTACTTCAGCAGCTGTAACTAGAGATCCTATTCTGTCCTCTGAGTATAGAACATTATTAAAATCACCACTCAAAATCCATGTCTCCTTATTTTGAATGCTAATCTGTCTTAAGTCATTCCACAAACTCTCCCTCTTGTGTCCATCATTTTGAGCATAGATGACACTAAGTTGAGTTTTAAACTGAGTTCTAGGATCCTCCACACTGCAGTGAATGAATTGATCTGTCATATGGATCACTTTTACTTGAATATTGCTTCTCCATAACATCCAAATTCTACCATTCACAACACATGAGTAGTTGCAACAAACATTCCACCCTTTAGCTATTTTCTTTGCTTTATGTTCCTTCACTCTAGTTTCAATACATCCCATAATATCTACTTTATTAGTATCAATAAGAGTTTTAACCTCTTTTTGCTTATGGGCTTGATTCAACCCCCTAATATTCCAGGTAACAATTATCATTTGGAAATTATGGGGTCTGGTGGTCTTGGTTCAGCAAGTTGACCACTTCTTCCTTTATCCATATGTGCAATAATACTCTTGCCTTTATCAATTTTCTTCCCTATTTCTACAATAGTACATTCAGCTTCAAAAGCCTCACCCTCATGTACTGAATTTTGCATATCACTAGTCTGCAGTGCATCTTCTCTTCTATCTTTTATATTTTCCACACATTCTTTATCCTGAGTATCTTCCTGAACTGCCCTCACTCTTAGCTGATTATCTTCAGTCCCTTGAGTTTGTTTGACAAGCCAGGCTTGTTTCACAATTTTCCCCTGCTTCTTGCCTCTTCTCCTCTGCCTTTTCCTCTTCTCCTCATCCTTTGCCTCATCCATTTTCTCCCGTTTCTCATCACATTTAGAGTTATACCAGCAATCCATAGAGTCATGCCCAAATCTTAAGTAGTCATTACAAAAACTAGGCTTCCAATCATATTCAATTGCTTGAATCATTGATCCATAAGGTGATTTAATTTCAATCTGGTCTGGGAGAGTATAGGAAGCATACACCTCCACTAGGACTCTCGCATAGGAAATCTTTTCATAATGAGCAATAAATTTATCAGTGTATAATGGTTTTCCAATAGCACTAGCCATTTTGCTAAGAGCTTCAGTCGACCAAATTCCCGCTGGCAACCCCGGAAACCTTACCCATACTAGAATTGTACTCAGGACATCCTTCTTAAATGAAAAACCAATCTCCCAAATTCTAAGTACCATAGGCTTATTCCTGAATGTGTAAGGCCCTGATTGCAAAACTAGATCCCTATCAGCTATGGAATTGAATCGAAAAATACAGTATTCCTCAGCATGCATCAGAATCTGAGGTTTTGCAACAAAATTCCATACATTAATCACATAATTCTCCATAGTTTTTTCATACGGATTCTCTCCAATTACATATCCAATTAGAGAAATTTTCCAGTAATTTTCCTGAGATTGCAATCCTCCTCACACAGTTTAAAAATATTCATACAATCTCTATCAATTTGAGGCACAAATGATAGTGATTTTCCCATCTGTAAGCTACGATTAGCTCGAACAACATCAACGGTTGTAGGTGTTGGTTTCTCCGATCCACTAGCTTCTGAGTACTGCAATCGTCTCACTGTTGGATTCATCTGCCCTTCCATTTTTACTGGTTGAAGTTGAATCTCTTCATCCGAGCTGCTCAATTCATGTCCTTCCTCGATCGATTGATACTTCTGTTGAAGAAAGCTACCAAAAGTTAGAGGAGGTAGCTCCATCTGAACGCCATTTTCTGGAGTAATTAGCTTCTCCTTCTGTGGAACAGTGCCATGCAAGGTTTTTCGGCGACGTGCCATTGACTCCAGTGACAATTGCAATCTTTGAAACTGTGCGCCGAGAGAAACTGTAAACGTGCGCCTCATAACCGCCCTTGTTTACTACTAGTGGTCAAATTAATATAATTAAATGTGACACTAATCATGGATGTCATGATTAAATAACAGATAACAACAGAAAGGGTCAACTTCTTTCATAATTAAAATTTCAGTATCCATCTTTTCAGTTAACAACTTAAATCTCAAGGCATTTAAGCAGTTCTAATCACATAAAGTACCAAGCAAATAGCATGCACAATTAATGCCGAGGTCGTACGGCCCGATCCAACAAAATTTTAAAGACCCGTAAAATTTCATGTCTAGAGTAATGCCCGAATAGGTCCCTGTGTTGTTATAACTGTAGGAATTCTTAAAACGGGCCAGTTTTGAGCAAAAAGTATCCTAAAACGTAAAAGATAAACATTTTCAGAATTGCGTGGTTATGCGACGCACTATGCCTTGACAACCTACTGTCAACATTAAGGACAACTACGCGACCAAGAATGCGATCGCATTTTGGGAACGCGGACCGCATAGTTGTCGCATTCTTGCCCCATTGTTTTTGCGAGGGAGGTTATGTGACGCGCTATGCGATCACATAACAGGTATGCAGACCGCATAGTGGACGCATACCTAGGCAGTTTGTTTTCCAATTTTGGCCCATTTAAGGGCCAAATATGCGATAGGAATGCGAACCTCATAACGGGAATGAGATCACATTCCTGACTGCATTTCTGCTTCGGGGCCTCTAAATTCTAATTTTTGTACCTGACCCCTAGTTCATTAAAACACTTACCCCCTTTCATTTTAACATTTATCTGAACAAAATATGGAGAAGTGAGAGTGGGTTCTAGAGAGAGAAGTCCCCATCTTCCTCAAATTGATTCTTCAAACATCACTTAGGCCTGGAAATTTTCAAGTAATCTTCATCTTTTTCACTCTAATAGGTAAGTCCTCACCCCATTTCCCTTTAATTCTCAGATTTTGGTTAAGAATAAAACACACATAGGCCGGTTCTTGAAAAGGAAAAGTTGAAACTTTGCATGCATGTGAACAATCTTCCATGACCTAGTAAAGGGAAGCTAGTTAAAGTAATATTTCACTAAAAAGGGGTAGTAATCGAAGGGGGGTCACATAGCGTTCGATAAAATTCCTAAATGAGTTCGAGTATGTTCATGGCTCCTAAATCTAAAACGAAATATGTCACATTGTGGAATAGATTGACGGTGCTAGACGGTCCGATGATTTATGAAAAAATATTAAGGGGAAATTTGACACAAGGTATGTATGGCTAACTTTAATCTTCGTAGAGTCACCTTGTTGGTGTCCGAGCATTCGGTATGAGTTTCTTGCTGAGTACATGTGAATTGATTGTTCTAAAGTATTGAGGTGTAAGATTTCATTCTCTGATTATCTTAGTCGATTATCATCTTAATTGAATTTGTGAAAGATGATTTCCTTGTGATTACTCTATCATGTGCAAGGTTCGTTAAGTTCTTGAATATGTTGGTATAAAAGAATTGTAAAGAACCCAAATGTGTGAATTTATCTAAGTGCCAAGGGCTGTGTAACAAGTGATGAAAAGGAGTTGTGAATTGTATTTAATCGAACTAAATGACCATGGAAATATCAGATATGACTCATTGTTTGGCAAGGTTTATTGTGGGTTGACTTCGTAAGGATTGTTGGTTGTAATGAATTTATATTCTTGATTGATGAGAATCTTTGTGATTTAATTAAAGGTTGATAAAGATTATTGTGAACACATGATTGATTGGTTGTTATGAACTTGTACCCTTGATGATATGAAGCCTTGTGATTGAATTGTGGGCTGTTATTATTGCTATGAAATGTGATTGTACGGTGGGATCGAGTTGCACGCCGCAACACGAAGTAATAAGGGTGGAGAGGTAATAAGGGTAGAATGTGGATTGTACGGTGGAATCGGGATGCACGCCACAGCATAATGTAATAAGACTGAAATGTGATTGGCCGGTGGGATCGGGTTGCGCGCCGCAACATGAGTAATAAGGGTGGAATGATGAGAAGGAATAAGGGTGGAATATGATTGTGTTGAAATAAGAATCTGTGAAACTCTCAATTGTGTTTGTTTATGTATCTGTGTGCACTATTTGTTGGTTTCTTTAAGTTGTCTCCTATCTGTTTATTGTTTGATTTTACTTAGAGTAAAGTTTTTTCATACATACTAGTACTATTCAACGGTACTAACGTCCCTTTTGTCGGGGGCGCTACATCTTTTATATGGATGTAGGTGGTTCCATAGCAGGTAGCTCAGCCCACCGTTAATAGTGCTTCCTCTTCATCTCTTTAGCAACTCTGGTGATCCCTATTTCCTCTCGGGGTCGTGTGTGGATTATACCATTCTCTTTTGGCTTATGATGTAAAAGGTATAGGCGGGGCCTTGTTGCCGACAAGTTTATTTAAAACTCCTAGTACTCTTAGAGGCTCCGTAGACACTGCGTGGGTTGTATATAATGTATATTTTGGGCGGTAGTTGTACTCACTCATAATTGTGGACCGCAAATCAGAAATGTTGTATGTAACTTTTATGTTTTGGATTATCTATTGTTGAAAGTTAAAAGAGGAAAAGTGGAATTATGTTATGAATTGTAGTTTGAATCTAAATGGTCTAATTCACATGGAATAAGGTATATTATGAACACGGGGTAATGCGTTGGGTAGGAAAGGCAATCCAGGTCCGCCTGACTGGGTTCATCCGGTTAGGCGCCAGTCTCGTCCCTCGGTTTTGGGGCGTGACAAACTTGGTATCAGAACCTAGGGTTTTAAAAGTGTCCTAGGATGTCTCAGATCCGTGTCTAGTAGAGCCCTTCTTATCGATGTGTTGTCGACCACATCTATAATTAGGGAGATGCATGGACATTTAGGAAAATACCCTTTCATTGTTACTCTATATCGTGCGATAAAGCAAAAGGTGAGAAAATCCTTATTTAACTCGTGCATTTTCGTAATTTTTAGTAAATGGCGCCCAATAAGAGAGCTCGACTTGGCCTAGAGGCCAATGCCACCCCAAGTGTGGACATGAATCCTTTATCTGATGGTGCGGGTGAGAATGATACCCCGACCTTGAATCTGCCTGATTCCTCTGTGCCAAGCCAGTCTATCCCTATTCCTGCTCTAGCGGAGGGTACTGAAATCCCTCCTGCTGATGTTCTTGATCCTTCCTCAGTCCCAGCTTCTGGTCCCAGTATTTCTGATGGGGACCTCAGGGGAGCTATTCAGATGTTGACTCAGTTAGTGGCCTCCCAGGCCCAAAGATCACATGCTACCCCTGCTTCCTCTAGCGAGCAAGGGGATTCTTCGGGTTCCAGGGTTAACCAGTTTCTGAGGTTAGCCCCTCCAGAATTCACAGGCACCGACCCAGAGGCTGATCCTCAAGACTTTATAGATGAAATGTACAAGACTCTCCGGGTTATGAGGGCCACTGAAATAGGAGGTGTTGAGTTAGCTTCCTATCGTCTAAAGGGAGCAACATATTCATGGTTTGAGATGTGGGAGAGTTCCCGTGGAGAGGGGAGGCCTCCGACGAGGTGGGTCGAGTTTGTAGATGCCTTCATGGATCATTTCTTGCCTGCCGAGGTTATGGAAGCCCGTGCTGTAGAGTTTGAGGTCCTTAAGCATGGACACATGAGTGTGTGGGAGTAACTTATGGAGTTCGTGCACTTGTCCAAGTATGCTACCCACATGATGCCGACTATGGAGGCTAGAGTTCGTCGGTTTGTTCAGGGACTTTGTCCCTTGGTTGTCAATGAGGCTGCTACAGCTGCTTTGCATTCAGATATGAACTATGGTGAGATTGTGGGTTTTGCCCAGGCTACGGAGGCCCGGAAATTGAAGATAAGGATGGAGAGAGAGAGCAGTAGTAGGGCTCGGTCAGCGGGCAGCCCTGGGAGTTCAGTTGGGGGTGGGAGATTAGCCCTTGAGAGAGGGTCATCAGGGCCATCTCAGTCCTATGCTCAGTCCTCAGCCAGTGTGCCGCCCTCAGGTCACAGTTATCAGCAGGGAGGTCGCTTTGGACCAGGTTCATATAGCAGAAGGTTCCATTAGTCCGGTCGTTCGGGTGGGAGGTTCCAGCAGCAGAGGAGGGACCCATGCCGTAAGAGTGGGAGGTTCCATTCTGAGCCTTGTTACCTGGATGTCCCGGTATGCTATAGATGTGGAGTGAGGGGCCATGTTAAGCAAGATTGTCGTGTGCCCCGTCAGGGAACAGGTTGGGGTGCTGCTCAGTCATCCAGTTCTTCAGCCGCTACATCTTTAGCATGCCCTCCATCTCCAACAGGGCGGGGTGCAGCTAGGGGTAGAGCACGGGGTCAAGGGGGACCCAGTCAGTTCTATGGTTTGAGTGGTCGTCAGAGTGCGGAGGCTTCTCCAGATGTTGTCACATGTATTCTAACTGTCCAATCGCATGATGCTTATACTCTTATCAATCTCGGGTCTTCATTGTCATATGTTACTCCATTTGTTGCTTCGAGTTTTGGGATAGAACCCGAACAACTTCGTAAGTCGTTCTCAGTGTCGACTCCGGTTGGTGATTCTATTGCGACCGCGCGAGTCTATAAGAATTGTGTTGTCACGGTGTGTGGTCTAGATACCATGGTTGATCTTATTGAGTTAGAGATGTTAGATTTTGATGTAATCATTGGAATGGATTGGCTTTACTCATGCTTTGCTAAACTCGACTGCCACACCAGAATTATGAGGCTCGAATTTCTTAATGAACCGGTTATCAAATGGAAGGGGAATGATGTTGTGCCGAGAGGTAGGTTTATTTCCTATCTTAAGGCCTCCAAGATGATCAGGAAGGGATGCATCTATCATTTGGTCCGGGTTGCGGACACCACTTTAGAGGTGCCTTGTCCCGAGTCTGTGCCGGTTGTGAATGAGTTTCTTTAAGTGTTTCCGGATAAGCTTCCTTGGATTCCGCCAGATAGAGAGATTGATTTCGGGATTGATGTAATGCCAGATACACAGCCAATATCTATCCTACCTTATATGATGGCGCCAGCACAATTGAGAGAGTTAAAAGACCAATTGAAAGATCTATTAGAAAAGGGTTTCATTCGGCCAAGTGTGTCGCCTTGGGGCACACCGGTTCTCTTTGTCAGAAAGAAAGATGGATCGCTTCGAATGTGAATTGATTATCGGCAGCTCAACAAGGTCACCATCAAGAATAAATATCCACTGCCTCGGATAGATGATTTGTTCGATAAGTTTCAAGGTGCTAGGTTTTTCTCAAAGATTGATTTATGGTCCGGGTATCACCAATTAAAGATCAGGGAGCAGGATATTCCTAAGACTGCCTTCAGGACTCTCTATGGGCACTTTGAATTTCTGGTAATGTCTTATGGGCTAACCAACGCCCCAGTAGCTTTTATGGATCTTATGAATCGGGTTTTGAAGCTTTTTCTTGACTCCTTCGTGATAGTCTTCATTGACGTCATACTTGTTTATTCACGAAGTCAGGAAGATCATGCTAATCATCTCAGGGAAGTTTTGCAGACTCTTCATCAGCACCGGTTATATGCAAAGGTTTCAAAATGTGAGTTTTGACTAGAATCAGTCATCTTTTTGGGCCATGTTGTTTCCAGGGAAGGGGTTCGGGTTGATCCCCAAAAGATTGCAGCGGTAAAAGATTGGCCTAGACCGACGAACCCGACAGAGATTCGTAGTTTCTTGGGTCTAGCTGGGTATTATCGGAGGTTTGTGGAGGGATTCTCTACCCTCACCTCCCCATTGACTAAGCTGACGCAAAAAGCAGTTAACTTTCAGTGGTCTGATGCTTGTGAAAAGAGTTTTCAGGAATTGAAATCAAGATTGACTTCGGCACCGGTGTTAACCTTGCCAGAAGGTACAGTGGGATTCGTGGTTTATTGTGATGCTTCGAGGGTTGGTTTGGGGTGTGTGTTGATGCAATGTGGTAAGGTAATAGCGTATGCTTCAAGGCAGCTCAAGAATCACGAGAAGAATTATCCGACGCATGATTTGGTGCTCGCAGCGGTTGTGTTTGCATTGAAAATCTGGCGGCATTATCGTTATGACGTCCATGTGGACGTGTTCATAGACCACAAGAGTCTTCAGTATTTATTCAAGCAGAAGGAGTTGAACTTACGGCAGTGGAGGTGGTTAGAATTGTTCAAGGATTATGATATGAATATTTTGTACCATCGAGGGAAGGCGAATTTGGTGGCCGACGCTCTTTGTCGGAAATCCATGGGTAGCTTGGCACATTTAGAAGCCAGTCAGAGGCCTTTGACTCTGGAGGTTTATCAGTTGGCCAGTCTAGGGGTCTGTCTTTCGACCTCCGATGAGGGGAATGTCGTGGTGCGTAATGGAGCGGAGTCCTCGCTTGTAGCAGAAGTCAAGAAAAAGCAATTCAGAGGTCCAACATTGGTACAATTGAGAGAGGCAATTTTGAATCACAAGACTTCAGCATTTTCACTCGGCAATGATGACGGTGTCTTGCAATGCCACGAGCGATTATGTGTTCCTGATGTGGATGATCTTCAGGAAAGGGTAATGATAGAGGCTCATAACTCCAGGTATTCTATTCACCCAGGTTCTACAAAAATGTATCACGATCTCAAGGAGATTTATTGGTGGAATGGTATGAAGAGCGGTGTGGCGGACTTTGTCGCTAGGAGTCCGAATTGTCAACAAGTGAAGGTCGAGCATCAGAGGCCCGGTGGGTTGACACAGATTATGGAAATACCAAATGGAAATGGGAAATGATCAATATGGACTTTGTGGTAGGATTACCCCGCACTCAGCGCAAGTTTGACTCAATTTGGGTAATAGTGGATCGACTCATGAAGTTGGTGCGTTTCTTACCAGTCAAGTCCACCGATACTGCAGAACAGCACGCTCAGTTGTATATCAAGGAAATAGTCAGACTGCATGGCACTCCAGTTTCTATTATCTCGGATCGAGGGGCCAAGTTCACAACTAACTTTTGGAGGAAATTTCAGCAAGGTTTGGGTACTCAGGTAAATCTCAGCACAACTTTCCACCCACAGACGGACGGTCAAGCGGAGCGGACTATTCAGACGCTTGAGGATATATTGCGGGCTTGAATTTTGGATTTCAAGGGTAGTTGGGATGATCACTTTCCGCTTATAGAGTTTTCTTACAATAACAACTTTAATGCTAGTATTCAGATGACCCCATTTGAGGCATTGTACGGAAGGAGATGTAGATCTATGATCGGATGGTTTGAGGTTGGTGAGGAAGAATTGTTAGGACCAGATCTTATGCACCAAGCTATGGAAAAAGTTAGAGTCATTCGGGAGAGGATGAAAACTGCTCAGAGACGCCAGAAATCCTATGCGGATGTTTGTCGTAGAGGTTTGGAGTTTCAAGTAGATGATTGGGTTCTTGAAGGTGTCTCCCATGAAGGGAGTGATGCGGTTTAGGAAGAAAGGGAAATTGAGCCCAAGGTATATCGGGCCATATAGGATCGCTCAAAGGATAGGGCAAGTCGCGTATAGGCTGGAACTGCCCCCTGAAATGTCATTAGTGAGTGTTTCATGTATCCATGCTAAAGAAGGTAATTGGAGATCCAGTTGCCATCGTGCCAGTTGAGACCATTGAAATCAATAAAGAATTGTCATATGAAGAGGTTCGGGTTGCTATTCTTGATAGGCAAGTCCGTAGACTGAGAAACAAAGAAATTGCTTTAGTTAAAGTGTTATGGCGAAGTCAGCAAGTCGAGGAATCCACGTGGAAAGCGGAAAGTGAAATGAAAGAGAAGTATCCCCACTTGTTTGAACAAGTCTAGTAGTGATCGTGAGAACTTCCATCTCTAAGTGAATACACTCTTGTGTTTAATTTGGTGCAAGAACACTTCACTCTCCTAATTTCCTTATTGTTGTAACATCTCAAGTTGTGCCATATTTTTGTATGTTGTGATTATTTGGGTAATGTGCAGCTCCTTGAAGTAAGCAAAATTATGTGCAATTCATGTGATAGTTAAATGATATGCAAGTTGTGGTGTTAACTGAATTATGTATAGCATGTTGAAGTAATTGAATTGCAAACGATTTGATGAGATAACTGAATTATGTACAAGTTGTTGGAGTAATTGAAAATGTACGAAATTGGTTAACAATGTGTTTCAGGGGCTCTCTGACAGGTATATAGGCCTAGTTACAAAGGAAACTCTGGCAAAATTTTCAGAAAATATCAGAGTTAGTGAAAATTGGGGGCTGGCATATTGTGTTTTAAAAACCAAGCGATTTCCCGATCCTCATTCGAGGACGAATGATTTTAAGTGGGGGAGGATATAAAGACTCGTAAAATTTCATGTCTAGAATAATGCCTGAATAGGTCTCTGTGTTGTTATAACTGTAGGAATTCTTAAAGCGGACCCATTTTGAGTAAAAAGTATCCCAAAGCTTAAAAGATAAAATTTTCCAGAATTGCATGGTTATACGACGCACTATGCGATCGTATAACAGGTATGCAGACGGCATAGTGGTCGCATACCTAGACAGCCTACTGTCCAAATTAAGGACAACTATACAGCCCAGAATGCGATCGCATTTTGGGAATGAGGACTGCATAGTTGTCTCATTCTTGCCACATTGGTTTTGTGAGGGAGGTTGTGCGACGTGCTACGCGATCGCATAATAGGTATGCGGATCGCATAGTCTCGCATACCTGGGCAGTTTGTTTTCCAATTATGGCCCATTTGAGGGCCAATTATGCGACAGGAATACGGACCGCATAACGGGAATGCGATCGCATTCCTGACCGTATTTCTGCTTCGGGGCCTCTAAATTCTAATTTTTGTACCTGACTCCCAGTTCATTAAAACACATACCCCCTTTCATTTTAACATTTATCTGAACAAGATATAGAGAAGTGAGAGTCGGTTCTAGAGAGAGAAGTCCCCATCTTCCTCAAATTGATTCTTCAAACATCACTCAGGCCTTGAAATTTTCAAGTAATCTTCATCTTCTTCACTCAAAGAGGCAAGTCCTCACACCATTTCCCATTAATTCTAAGATTTTAGTTAAGAATAAAACACACATAGGTTGGTTCTTGAAAAGGAAAAGTTGAAACTTTGCATGCATGTGAACAATCTTCCATGACCTAGTAAAGGGAAGCTAGTTAAAGTAATCTTTCACTAAAAAGGGGTAGTAATCGAAGGGGGTTCACATAGTGTTTGATAAAATGCCTAAATGAGTTCGAGTTATGTTCATGGCTCCTAATTCTAAAACGAAACATGTCACATTGTGGAATAAATTGACGGTTCTAGACGGTCCGGTGATTTATGAAAAACATTAAAGGGGAAATTTGACACAAGGTATGTATGGATAACTTTAATCTTCGTAGAGTCACCTTGTTGGTGTCTGAGCATTCGGTATGAGTTTCTTCCTGAGTACATGTGAATTGATTGTTCTGAAGTATTGAGGTGTAAGATTTCATTCTCTTATTCTCTTAGTCTATTATCATGTTAATTGAATTTGTGAAAGATGATTTCCTTGTGATTACTCTATCATGTGCAAGGTTCGTTAAGTGCTTGAATATGTTGGTATAAAATAATGGTAAAGAACCCAAATGTGTGAATGTATCTAAGTGCTAAGGGTTGTGTAACAAGTGATGAAAAGGAGTTGTGAATTGATTTAATGAAACTAAATGACCATGGCAATATCGGATATGACTCATTGTTTGGCAAGGTTTATTGTGGCTTGGCTTCGTACGGATTGTTGGTTGTAATGAATTTATATTCTTGATTGATGAGAATCTTTGTGATTTAATTAAAGGTTGATAAAGACTATTGTGAACACATGATTGATTGGTTGTTATGAAATTGTACTCTTGATGATATGAAGCCTTGTGATTGAATTGTAGGCTGTTATTGCTGCTATGAAATGTGATTGTACGGTGGGATCGGGTTCCACGCTGCAACACGAAGTAATAAGGGTGGAGAGGTAATAAGGGTGGAATGTGGATTGTACGGTGGGATCGGGTTGCACGCCGCTTTAGAATGTAATAAGACTGAAATGTGATTATCCGGTGGGATCGGATTGCGCGCCACAACATGAGTAATAAGGGTGGAATGATGAGAAGGAATAAGGGTGGAATATGATTGTGTTGAAATAAGAATCTGTTAAACTCTCAATTGTGTTTGTTTTCGTATCTATGTGCACTATTTGTTGGTTTCTTTAAGTTGTCTCCTATCTGTGTATTATTTGATTTTACTTATAGTAAAGTTTGTTCATACATACTAGTACCATTCAACGGTACTAAGGTCCCTTTTGCCAGAGGCGCTACATCTTTTATATGTATGTAGGTGGTTCCATAGTTGGTAGCTCAGCCCGCCATTAGTGGTGCCTCCTTGTCATGACCCAATTCCGCTCAGGTCGTGATGGTGCCCAACGGCAGGGTCAGGCAAGCCAACATCTATCTACCCGTGAGATTTCTTGTGTGATTAAATGATAAAAACCCTTTTTGTGATTCTTTAAATAAGAAAATCCTGTAAACCAATCTCTAAGGTAAAACACAAGGCAATTTACAACCCAAAATAACGTAGAATCTGTTTATCTTTACCAAAATATCAAAGAAATCCATAAACGTGCCAGAATCTAGTGTCACGAGTTAGCAGGCGACTGATATTATATAAAATCCTACTAATAAATACAATGTTGTCTGATAGGGAAAAAGAAAACAAGACAAAAGTATGTAGGGAACTCCACAGTGCTGCCAAGATCGCCAAGGAAAGCAACTCACCGTGAAATCAGCAGAAGGAAACTCTCAACGATGGACGCCAGATTAGTGGCCGGACGTAGCTAGCTCAGACCCTGTACAGTTAAGTACAGAAGAGTAGCATGAGTACATATATTTAAATATGTACCTAGTGAGTATCCCGTCTAAACTCGAAGAAGTAGTGACGAGGGGTAGACGTTTTATTCACTAGGTCAAAATACTAGTTTATGACAATAAAGTTTCAGGAACAATAAATATGGAAAGCAGGTAGACATGGAACAATCAAATAAACAAGTAGGACCTCCTGAATCGTATCAACTACAGCAGTACATGAACAAAATCACCAAATTCCTTCCAAGCCAGACATATAAAAATGATGATTCATAAATAAAGCTCTCAGACAAGTAGATAGCATATAATATGCCGAAGCGTACGGCCGAAGCGTCACGATAAGTTAAATGTGCACTGCCGAGGGTCGAACGGCCCGAACCATAGATGCATCTATTACTCCACTCACGAATCGATCCTGTGACGCGGTTGACATAATGTAAGGCTACCCCGCTCACGAATCATACCTGTGACTCGGGTGCTCATAATATACACAAATCCAACAAAACATCTTTTAAAGAAGGAAATTCCGGTATCACATTTGTAACATAAACTATAACTTGAGCTTGCAGGATATTCACTAACGTTTCCATAATGCCTCAGAGATGCTAACTCACCACAGTTACTTGCAAGGAAAGACAAACAAGACAAGTAAAAGCATGCTTGTGAATCCTTACATTACCCGACAAAGCATAGTAGTCACTACGCACGGACTCTCGTCACTTGGTACGTGCGTAGCCCCCGCGAATAAGGACATTTAGTCAATACAATTACATACGGGGACAATTCCCTCTTACAAGGTTGGAAAGGAGACTCACCTCGTGTAGAACTCTACTCCTCGGGTCAAGAAAGTGCCCGAAACTCCAAACTCGTCGCTCAAGGACTCGAAACTAGCCAAATATTATTTAAATATATCAATATATGCTCAAAAGTAGGAAATTACACAACTAATTAGGCAAATTAATCATTCTTGAAAAATTCCCAAAATACACCCCCGGCCCACACGCTTAGATTCCGAATTATTTTGAAGAAATCACTCACCCATAACCTAAGGATCATTTATATGTAAATTCCCTAAGGTTTCATGGTAGAAAAGTAGTGAAATTCCTAAGAATTCATCAACCCTAGGTCTTATCTCTAACCCATGATTTTATCTCTAATTTGATGTTAGTCTTCCTAAAAAGTGATGTAATAAGCTAATATGAAATGGAAGATAACTTACCTTTTAGTTGGAAGATAAGCCAAAGACTCACGAGGCCTCGGAATGCAGATTTAGCTAAGTTAACACAGGATGACCGTTTGGGTCATCACAATCTCCACCTCTTAAACAAACGTTCGTCCTCGAACGGATATAGAAGTGTACTTGAGTCTGAGAAAAGATGGGGATAACGTCCCCGCATGTCCTCCTCGGACTCCCAAGTCGCCTCCTCAACTGGCTGGCCCCGCCACTGAACTTTTACGGCTGAAATTCTCTTAGATCTCAAATGGCGATCCTGTCTGGCATGATAGCAACTGGCTCCTCACCGTAACCCAACCTCTCATCCAACTGAATGGTGCTGAAATCAACCACGTGAGAGAAGTCAGGGTGATATCTCCGGAGCATGGACACATAGAAGACCGAATGAACTCCGGATAAGTGGGGAGGCAAGGCAAGCTCATAAGCAACCTCACCCACCCTCCGCAACACCTCAAAAGGACCTATAAACCTCGGGCTCAGCTTTCCCTTCTTCCCAAACCTCATAATACCCTTCATTAGCGATACTTTTAGCAGAACCTTGTCTCCATCCATAAATGATACGTCCCTCACCCTCTGATCCGCGTAGCTCTTCTATCTGGACTATGCTGTACGGAGTCTCTCCTGAATCAACTTCACCTTCTCTAAGGCATCTCTCACCAAGTCTGTACCATACAACTTAGCCTCACCGAGCTCAAACCACCCAATGGGAGAACGACATCGCCGACCATACAAGGCCTCAAATGGAGCCATCTAATTGCTGGCCTGATAACTGTTATTATAAGCAAACTCGACCAAGGGCAAGAACTGATCCCACTGGCCTCCGAAGTCAACCACACATGCCCTGAGCATATCCTCTAATATCTGAACTGTACGCTTCGATTGATCGTCAGTTTGAGGGTGAAAAGTTGTGCTGAGATCTATCTGAGTGCCCATCTCTCGGTGCAATGCTCTCAAGAAATGCGAGGTGAAATGAGGACCTCGGTCTGATATAATGGACACCGGCACACCATGCAACCGGACTATCTCCCGGATGTAGATCCGGGCTAACCTCTCAGATGAATAAGTAGTATCCACAAGAATGAAATGCGCCGATTTGGTCAATCTATCCACAATGACCCATACCGCGTCAACCTTCCGCAAAGTCTGAGATAACCCAACCACGAAATCCATGGTGATGCGCTCCCATTTCCACTCTGGAATGGGAATCTGTTGTAGTAATCCTCCAGGTCTCTAGTGCTCATACTTCACCTGCTGGCAATTAAGGCACCTAGCCACATACTCCACTATGTCTCTCTTCATCCACCTCCACCAGTAATGCTGCCTCAAGTCACGATACATCTTCATTGCCCCCGGGTGGATAGAATACCGCGAACTGTGTGACTCCTCAAGTATCCTCTGCCTTAAGCCATCAACGTTGGGCACACACAATTGACCCTGGAGCCTCAAAACACCATCCTCGCCAATAATAACCTCCTTAGCACCGCCCTAAACCACTGTATCCCGGAGCTGAGCCAATCGTGGATCATCATACTGTCGAGCCTTAATCTCCCCCAATAAAGAAGACTGAGCAATCATATGTGCTAAAACTCGACTGGGCTTTGAAAGATCTAACCTCACCAAACGATTAGCCAAAGACTGAACGTCTGAGGCTAGAGGTCTCTCCTTAGCTGCAATGAAAGCTAAACTACCCATACTCTCCGCCTTCCTACTCAAAGCATCCGCTACCACGTTCGCCTTGCCCGAGTGATAGAGGATAGTGATATCATAGTCCTTCAATAACTCAATCCACCTGCGCTGCCTTAAATTGAGATCCCTCTATTTAAACAAGTGTGCTGCTAACTCCGGTGGTCTGTATAAACCTCACAAGACACCCCATATAAGTAGTGCCTCCAAATCTTAAGAGCATAAACAATCACCGCCAACTCTAGATCGTGCACTGGGTAACTTTTCTCATGGATGTTCAGCTGGCACGAAGCATAAGCAATAACACTCCCCTCATGCATCAGCACACACCCCAATCCAACACGTGAGGCGTCGCAATACACTGTGTACATCCTCGAACCTGAGGGTAATACCAAGACCTGTGTTGTAGTCAAAGCTGTCTTGAGCCTCTTAAAGCTCGCCTCACACTCGTCAGACCACTGAAGTGGGACATTCTTCTAAGTCAATCTGGTCAGTGGGAATCCATGGATGAAAAGCCCTCCATAAATCGCCGGTAATAGCCTGCCAAACCTAAGAAACTCCTGATCTCAGTAACTGAAGTAGGACGTGGCCAACTCTGAACCGCCTCAATTTTCTTAGGATCAACCTTAATACCCTCTCCGGATAAAACATGCCCCAAGAATGCCACCGAGTCCAACCAAAACTAACACTTGGAGAACTTAGCATATAGCTTCTGCTCTCGCAAGGTCTGGAGCACGACTCTCAAATGTTGCTCGTGCTCTCCCAGGCTACGTGAATAAATCAGAATGTCATCAAAGGAATCAATATATGGCCGGAACACCCTGTTCATCAAATCCATAAATGCTGTCGGGGCATTAGTCAAGCCAAAGGACACCACCAAGAACTCGTAGTGGCCATATCTCATACGAAAAGCTGTCTTCAGGATGTCGGAAGCCCGAATCTTTAACTGGTGATACCCCGATCTCAAATCAATCCTAGAAAACACTCTGGCACCCTGCAACTGGTGAAACAGATCATCAATGCACATCCGCATGGTTCCATCTTTCTTCTTCATAAATAGCACCGGAGCACCCCACGGTGACACACTCGGCCTGATGAATATCTTAACTAACAACTCCTCAAGCTGATCCTTCAACTCCTTCAATTCCTTAGGAGCCATGCGATATGGAGGAATGGAAATAGGCTGCGTATCTGGTGCCAAGTCAATGAAAAAATCAATATCATGATACGGAGGCATACCTGGAAGGTCTGAAGGAAATACATCTGCAAACTCTCGAACCATGGGCACCGAATCCACAGTCGGAGACTCAGCGGTGGTGTCCCGAACATAAGCAAGATACGCCAAGCAACCCTTCTCGACCATATGTCGAGCCTTCAGGAACGAAATAACTCTGGTGGATGTGCTGACTGTGGAACCCCTCCACTCTAGTGTTGGCAACTCGGGCATGGCCAAAGTAACCATCTTGGCGTGGCAATCCAAGATGGAATGATAAGGAGATAGCCAATCCATCCCTAGAATAATCTCAAAGTCAACCATGTCGAGCAATAGAAGATCTGCTCTAGTCTCGCGCCCACAAAATGATATCACACATGACCGGTAGACCCGGTCGACCATCACAGAATCACCCACGGGAGTGGATACATATATAGGAGAAGCCAAAGACTCACGAGGAAGCAAAAAGATAAGGCTGACACATATGAGTAGGTAGATCATGGGTCAAATAATACAGATGCCTCTCTACCACACACTGAAACAATACCTGTGATCACAACATCAGAGGCCACTGCATCTGCTCGGGCCGGTATAACATAGAATCTGGCTGGAGTTCCTGAAGACTGACCTCCGCGGGACTGAACCGGAGCTGACTAGGCTCCTCCTGCCTGGCCTCCACCTCTGGGACGACCTCTACCAACCTGCCCTCCACCTCTAGGTGGATGAGGCGCCTGTGTTGTATAAGTAGGCTGATAACTCTGCTGGATGGCCTTACCCCTAAGTCTGGGGCAAGAACTCACCATATGATCGTATCCCCACACTCGTAATACCTCACTCATGACATGGCCTGCTTCCCTGAAGAAGAAGGACCCTGAATGGCTGGGGGACGATGAGAAGTCTCTGGCATGGCACTAAAGTAAGGACTGGGAGAACACTGACAACCTGAATACCCACTGAAGGAACCCTGGATGGCTGGCGGGCGATAACAACTCTCCGGTATGGCATTGAAATATGGTCTCACTGGAACACCACGAGAGGACAGTGGTGGAGCTGAATGTGGAGGCTTGCTGGGCTGACCTCTTCCAAAATGACCCCTAGTCCTGGCTGGGGTACCTCTAAAGTTTCCAGAAAACCTAGCTCTCTTGCCCTGCTGGCTCTGCTCTCTACTCCTAGACCGGTAACCCTCAATCCGTCAAGCTATCTCGACCACAACCCATCTCTACCTCTCGGGCCATGTTGGCCATAATACCAGAATGTAACCCTGCTACGAACCTCTGCACCCTCTCAGCATCAGTAGGAAGAATCATGAGGGCATGGCAGGACAACTCTGAAAATCTAGCCTCGTAGTCTGTCACAGACATCTGACCCTGCTCTAGCTGCTCATACTGATAACGCAGCTCTTCCCTCTCAGAGGGTGGAATATACCTGTCCAAGAATAGCTGGGTGAACTGCTCTAAAGTGATAGGAGGTGAACATGCTGGCCTACCAAGGATGTAAGACTGCCACCATCTGCGTGCTCTACCCTCAAGCTGGAAAGTGGTGAAATCAACCCCATGGGACTCCAGAATCCTCATGTTGTGCAGTCTATCTCTACACCTGTCGATAAAGTCTTGAGCATCCACACCTCTCTCACCCTTAAAGGTCGGGGGGTGCAATCGAGTCCATATGTCAAGTAACTTCTACGGATCGCCGTCCGTAGCTGGTCTGAGCCCAGGGGCTGCTGGTTGTGCCCCACCCACTGATAAAGTGTCCGGAGTTTGATATACCACTGCTGCATGAACTACGGCCTGAGCAGTCGGGGTCTGAACTCCCCCACCTTCCTGAGAAGTGGCAGGATCCGTTAGAAACAACCCAGCCTGAGTCATAGTATCCATGAACCGCATCACACGGCCCATGACCTCCTGAAAGCCTGGGGCGGTCATAAAATCTGCTGGGGCAGGATCTGTTGGGGGCACCTCGTCCTGTTGCTCCATAACTGGATCCTCTGGGTGTGCTAGGGGAGCAACTCTAGGACGCCCTCGTCCCCCTCGTCGGGCCGGTACCTTCCCCTGAACTCTGCCTCAAACGGCGGGGGTAGCGGCACCTCCCGGGGCAGGGATATCAGATGCATGAGTCCTCACCATCTGTGAGAGAATAGAAGAGTGAGACTTAGTAACCATCGATTGCACGATATAATGGAAATAAGCAGAGGTTTCTTAACACCCTATAGCCTCTCGAAGATAAATACAGACGTCTCTGCATCGATCCGCAAGACTCTACTAGGGCTTCCTATGACTCGTGAGACTTACGTGAACCTAGAGCTCTGATACCATGTAATTATGACCCAATTCCGCTCAGGTCGTGATGGCGCCCAATGGCAGGGTCAGGCAAGCCAACATCTATCTACCCATGAGATTTCTTGCGTGATTAAATGATAAAAACCCTTTTTGTGATTCTTTAAATAAGAAAATCCTTTAAACCAATCTCTAAGGTAAAACACAATGCAATTTAAAACCCAAAATAACGTAGAATCTGTTTATCTTTACCAAAATATCAAAGAAATCCATAAACGTGCCAGAATCTAGTGTCACGAGTAAACAGGCGACTGATATTATATAAAACCCTACTAATAAATACAATGTTGTCTGATAGGGAAAAAGAAAACAAGACAAAAGTATGTAGGGAACTCCACAGTGCTGCCAAGATCGCCAAGGAAAGCAGCTCACCATGAAATCAGCAGAAGGAAACTATCAACAATGGCCGCCAGATTAGTGGCCGGACGTAGCTGGCTCAGACCCTGTACAGTTAAGTACAGAAGAGTAGCATGAGTACATATATTTAAATATGTACCTAGTGAGTATCCCGTCTAAACTCGAAGAAGTAGTGACGAGGGGTAGACGTTTTACTCACTAGGTCAAAATACTAGTTTATGACAATAAAGTTTCAGGAACAATAAATATGAAAAGCAGGTAGACATGGAACAGTCAAATAAACAAGTAGGACCTCCTGAATCGTATCAACTACAGCAGTACATGAACAAAATCACAAAATTCCTTCCAAGCCAGACATATAAAAATGATGATTCATAAATAAAGCTCTTAGACAAGTAGATAGCATATAATATGCCGAAGCGTACGGCCGAAGCGTCACGATAAGTTAAATGTGCACTGCCGAGGGTCGAACGGCCCGAACCATAGATGCATCTATTACTCTGCTCACGAATTGATCATGTGACGCGATTGACATAATGTAAGGCTACCCCGCTCACGAATCATACCTGTGACTCGGGTGCTGATAATATACACAAATCCTACAAAATATCTTTTAAATAAGGAAATTCCGGTATCACATTTGTAACATAAGCTATAACTTGAGCTTGCAGGATATTCACTAACGTTTCCATAATGCCTCTGAGATGCTAACTCACCACAGTTACTTGCAAGGAAAGACAGACAAGACAAGTAAAAGCATGATTGTGAATCCTAACACTACCCGACAAAGCATAGTAGTCACTACGCACGGACTCTCGTCACTTGGTACGTGTGTAGCCCCCGTGAATAAGGACATTTAGTCAATACAATTTCGTATGGGGACAATTCCCTCTTACAAGGTTGGAAAGCAGACTCACCTCGTGTAGAACTCTACTCCTCGGGTCATGCCTGAAACTCCAAACTCGTTGCTCAAGGATTCGAAACTAGCCAAATATTATTTAAATATATCAATATACGCTCAAAAGTAGGAAATTACACAACTAATTAGGCTAATTAATCATTCTTGAAAATTTCCCAAAATACACCCCCGGCCCACACGCTTAGATTCCGAAATGTTTTGAAGAAAATACTCACCCATAACCTAAGGATCATTTATATGTAAATTCCCTAAGGTTTCATGGTAGAAAAGTAGTGAAATTCCTAAGAATTCATCAACCCTAGGTCTTAGCTCTACCCATGATTTTACCTGTAATTTGATGTTAATCTGCCTAAAAAGTGATGTAATAAGCTAATATGAAATGGAAGATCACTTACCTTTTAGTTGGTAGATGAAATATGGAGGAAATGAGCCTAAGTCCCGTATTTATTAGGGGTTTGCCTTCAGCTATTTTTGCACCTGCGGCCATTGGACCGCACCTGCGGTCCCGCACCTGCGGCCATAAGGTCGCACCTGCGATGAGGGACAAGGAGGCCGGGGACCGCACCTGCGAAGGCGCGCCTGCGGAAAAACCTCGCACCTGCGAGGTCGCGCCTGCGGTGGAGGGTCCGCACCTGCAGAATGGGGCTGGGGGCTTCTGGGTCGCACCTGCGATGGTGCAACCGCAGGAGCGGGATCGCACCTGCGACCTGGGCGACCGCACATGCGGTCACACCAGACCTGGTGCACCAGCAGCTGTTGTTGCTGGTTTTTGGCCCCGATCGGGGTCCGGGAGGCCCCTGGGCCCACCTGAGCCCCTGTGCAATTATACCAACAAGTCCGAAATCATATTACGAACTCATTCGATCCTTCGGAATGCCCTAAACACCGCTAAAACTCCGAATCACCCTCCAAAACCCCTAGAATCAAACTTAGGAATTCGTAAGTTTTAGAATTCGGTTTCAATACGCTGAACCGACTTCCGCTATCCGGAATTCCACCAAACTTTACATGAAACGCATAATAATCATATTTGACCTGTTCTGGGTTCCGGAACCATAATACGGGCCCGGTAACTTAGTTTTCTCATTAAATTATATTTTCAAAATCCTTAATATTTTTCAAAAATAATTTTCTTTAAAAATTTATTTCTCGGTCCTAGGACCTCGGAATTGGATTCCGGGCATACGCCCTGGTCCCATATTTTCCTACAGACCCTTCGGGACCGTCCAATCACGGGTTCGGGTTCGTTTACCAAAAATGTTGACCAAAATTAACTTTAAGTCAATTAATTATAGAAATTCATGTTTATCTTCAAGTTTTCACATTAAAGCTTCCCGGCTACACGCCCGGGCTGTGCACGCATATCGAGGTGAGATTAATGAAGGCTTTCGGAGCCTCGGAATGCAGATTTAGCTAAGTTAACACAGGATGACCGTTTGGGTCATCACACTCCTCTTCATCTCTTCAGCAGTTCTAGTGAGCCCCATTTCCTCTCGGGACCGTGTGTGGATTGTACCATTCTCTTTTGGATTATGATGTAAAAGGTATAGCTGGGGCCTTGTTTCCGGCAAGTTTATGTAAAACTCTTAGTACTCTTAGAGGCTCCGTAGACACTGCGTGGGTTGTATATATATGTATATTTTGGGAGGTAGTTGTACACACTCGTAATTGTGGACTGCAAATCAGAAATGTTGTGTGTAACTTGTATGTTTTGGATTATCTATTGTTGAAAGTTAAAAGAGGAAAAGTGGAATTATGTTGAAAATTGTACTTTGAATCTAAATTGTCTAATTCACATGGAAAAAGGTATAGTATGAACACGGGGTAATACGTTGGGTAGGAAAGGCAATCCAGGTCCTCTTGACTGGGTTCATCCGGTTAGGCGCCGGTCTCGTCCCTCGATTTTGGGGCGTGACAAAAATAATAGAATGTGCACTGCCAGAGTGTTAAACGACGTGAACCGTAGATGCATCTATTACCGTGCGAATCATACGTGCAACGCGATCAAACATAAATAATAGAGTTACCCCGCTCGCGAATCATACATGTGATGCAGGTACTCATTGATACACACATCTAAATAGTTAATCCAGACTTCATCAGGAAAACAATTACCCAAGGAAATTTTAATTTCTCTTTTAATGGTCAAGAAGATGGTGTTTAATCTTTTTAGAAATTCATTCGCCAAATTCGATATGATTTAAGCATTTTAAATTTATCAGTAAAATTACAAGTACGGCAAGTAAAGCATGCTTTTGGGTCCTAGATTACCCGGACATAAGCATAATAGTAGCTATGCATGGACTCTCGTCACCTCGTGCGTACGTAGTCCCCCCACAAAGAGTAGCACATAATTAATTATTTTACCTATGGGGACAGTTCCCTCTTACAAGATTAGAAAAGGAGACTTACCGCACTCCGGAGTTCCATAGCCGGCTCCCAAGCCTTTCACACAACATGACCGATGGCCAACGCTACAAAACTTGCTTTCGCTTTATTAACATTCACAAGCTTTTAATCCTCCTCCGACATCGTAACATTGAGTAAAATGCTCATACGCCACCAAGAAATTGATATCTACATTTACAGTCTAAATTACAATCAAAATATGACTCAAAAATATTTATCAATATCCGTTTATGGCTCAAAATTTGGCTATAAGCCTCCATCTCAAATTGTCTAATAAGTTCACTTACTAGCACATTCAACTCTACTCTTATCATTTAATACCCATTTGAAGTTATCAATGATAGTACATTAATTCTCCAACACCGCCAATTTACTATTCATCATCTTCCTTAACCAACATTTCCAAAATATTCAATTTGGTGATTACTTAGTTGAACACTTCCAACTAAGCTAGAATACGATTCAATATGTTCATTGCATCCTTTAAATTCATTTCGTAAATCACTATTTATCTCTCCTTCACTTTCTCAAGAACATTATTCATGTCATGAACTAGAGTTTATGAAATCACTTATCCAACCATAACAACTTGAAACAAATATTAGAATTATTCTCACCGACTCATAAGAAATGATCTTGAAGCATTAGTATTGCCTTCCTGAAGCTTTTTCTTAAAAATCCAATGTTTGGGAAATTGGTGTTCTTTAACAACTTGAAAGATTTCTCGGGATTTCAAAGATTGAATGATGTTAATACTTGTGTTAATAGGATGTTATTAACTTAAAATATCTAATACAACTCCCATTTTATTGTTAAGTAGTCCCCAAGGTCGAATCAACCATGAAAGAACCAATCCTTAGCTCAAGAAAATCCTCAAAAGAAGCAGCTTCCCGTGACTGCCTTATATAGGCGCAGGTGCTTTATCGAGTTGTACCCTGCGCTGTGCAGGTTGTACCTCCTATTATAAATTTTCCCCTGCTGGACACCTTTTATTAAAGCGCTCATAACTCCTTGTAGAAATATCCAAATGACAAACGTGTTGAATATATAGAAACTAGACTCGAAGATATTTCATTTGATAGGCTTTACGCCATACAAATCCTTATATATTTCTGGATATGAGCTTCCAAAGTCGGCTCCACGCATCAGAAGTTTTTGGCAAAACTACCTCACCAACCATCATTCAATCGAGCATAACGTTTTGATCAAATGATGAATGGATTAACTTTTTTGAAACTAGAATCAAAGGGCTACAACTTTCATGTTTTAAAATATTTTAGTTTTCTTATAGTTTCGATATGTAAGCTTCCAAAGTCAGCTCTTCGATGGACCTGTTGCTGTCCAAAACAACTTTTGCAGCAGAATTTCCAGTAGCTTTTCTTTGTCCGAAATACATTCTATTAACCTTCCAAAATCAACCCGAGGCCCTCGGGACCTTAACCACTTATAACAATATGTCCCAAAATACAGCACGAACTTAGTCGAGGCTTCAAACCACGTCAAACAACGCCAAAATTACGAATCACACATCGAATCGAATTATGAGTTTTCAAATCTTCCAACTTCTATATTTTGCATCGAAACGTGTCAAATCAATCCGGGACGACTTCAAATTTTGCACGTGAGTCATAAATGACATAACAGAGTTATTCTAATTTTCAAAATTGAATTCCGATCTTGATATCAAAAAGTCAACTCTCGGACAAAATTTCCAAAAATCTTCCATTTTTTTCAACTTTCACCAAAATGCACCGATTGTCCTACGGACATTCAAAACCAAATTTTAACATGCACCTAAGTCCGAAATCTCCATACAAAACTATTGGAATCATCAAAAATCCATTTCAGGGTCAGTTTCTCAAAATGAGAGTTCTCTTTCCAAATCCACTCTAAACATCCCGAATTTCAATTTCGACCATGCGTATAAGTCATAATACCTGAAGTGAAGATGCCCATTGCCTCAAACCGCTGAATGACGCGCTAGAGCTCAAAACGACCAGTCAAGTCGTTACATGTTGAGTTAATATTTTGCGACAAATAACTTTAAATATGAAGAATATAGGGAGTTGTCTTTCGCCGGAATAAATTCAAAAAAGAATAATAATGAAGGACAACTCATTTAGAATAAATATTTTAAAAGAAAAAATAATTAATGATAATTCATTTAGAATACATGTGTACGTAGAATTAATGAGCACAAATTTTTTAATGTCATTTAAGTATTATTAACAATATATTTTGAGTTATAAATTAAAAATTAAGAGAAAAAAATAAGTTTTTAAACAATATATATCCAATTTAACTAACTCAATAAAAAGTAGATAAGTTTTCAAGTAATTGCATGCCTCTAGCAAATAAAAATATTACCGAAGTACTTGAAAATGACACAAGATTTTACAAAAAAATATATTACCATCGAACTAAAGTACAATTAGGGTCTCTCAGCTTTTTGTTGTTCCTTTTTTACTCCTAAAATTAATTTTTTATTTGCTATAATATGTTGTTAAAAGATAAGAATAACATTAATTGTACATTTAGTTCGTTTGCAAAGTATGATAGATTTTTAGTTATACCTAAAGAGATTCTTTTTATACTTTGTATATATTACTTAGTAAATAAAATTCTTTTACTTACCAAAGCGTCTAGGTTCATAGGAGTCACAAGTCACAAGCCGGTTTATTAGAGTATCGCGGATCGGTACGGAGACGTCTGTATCTATCTTCGGGAGGCTATGTAACTGTTAAGAACAATCACATTCATTGGAATTCCTTGTCGTGCTAGTTACTGACATCAAAATTCTAGAAATCTATTATATTCTTTCTCATAGATGGTGAGGACCCGTAGCGGACGGACCGACGACTACGCACCCGAGCCCCTAGCCAAAGTTGTTAGAGGCAGGGGCAAGGGTAGAGGACGAGCACGCGGTGCAACTCGAGCACTGGAGAGAGCACCTACTTAGGAGCCCACAGCACCTCCAGCTAGAGGTCCGACTCAAGAGGTCTCTATTGCTGCTCCAGCCCTCCAAAATACTTTGGCTCAGTTCATGAGCATCTTCAGCACTCTGACTCAGGCGGGGCTACTCCCGATAGCTCCATCCACATCTCTGGCCGGGGGAGGGGCACAGACTCCTGCAACTCGCACTCCTGAGCAGAGGGTTCATGTTGAGCAGGCCCCAGAGTTCATTCCTATGCCCCCAGTGGCTCCGGCTCAACATGATGCCAGGGTAGCTGCTTCTGAGGCAGAGAAGCTCAGACTTGAGAGGTACAAGAAGTCACCCAGTGGACTAGCTTCAGATGACGCTCTGGGTTTTGTTGAGGAGTATCATCGTATTCTCCGCACTATGGGCATTTTGGAGATGAGTGGGGTTTCTTTCACCGCTTTCCAGATGATGGGAGCGGCTTATCAGTGGTGGCGTGCCTATGAGCTGAGTAGTCCGCACGAGGCAACTTCACTCACTTGGACTCAGTTCTTAGAGATGTTTTTGCTTGAGATTGTTACTCATAGCCTCAGGGATGCTTGGGGTGTAGAGTTCGAGCGGTTACGCCAGGGTACTATGACAGTGTCGGAGTATGCAATCCATTTCAGTGACTTGGCCCGTCATGCACCGACCTTGGTTGCAATGGTAAGAGAGAGGGTTCGATGCTTCATTGAGGGGCCGCACCCCGGTATTCGAACAAGTATGGCCTAAGAGTTTGAGATGGATATCACTTACCAGCAAGTAGTGAGTATTTCCCGGAGGATAGAGGGAATGTTTTCTCGGGACAGAGAGGAGAGAGAGGCGAAGAGGTCTCGAGAGACTGGTCACTACTCGGGAGCTCGTGCACCAGCAACACGCTATGGTAGGGGTTTTGTGAGTCAGCCAGTTCATTCAGCTCTTCCAACAACCTGTGGTATTCCAGCTCCTCCTAGACCTCAGGAGCCTTATTATGCTCCGCCAGTATCTAGTGTGCCTCCTGCTCGAGGTGCTATTACCGGCAAGTCCAGCAGGCCAGTTCAGAGTCAGCATCAGCCGCCACGTCCTCTGAGGGGTTGTTTTGAGTGTGGTGACCCTCGTCACATGTTTAGAGATTGACCCACAGCTAGGAGGGGTGCATCATCTCAGTCTTATTAGGCTCCACGTGCTCCACCGGGTCGTCCGGTTATTCTTCCAGCCCCAGCTACTTCCCCACCTTCTCAGATAGCTTGAGGTGGAGGTCGGAGAGGTCGAGGTCGCTCTAGAGGGGGAGGCCATGCCAGGTACTATGTGCTTCCTGCCTGTTCAGAGGTCGTCGCTTCAGATTCAGTCATCATAGGCGTTGTCCCTGTCTGTCATAGGGATGCATCAGTATTATTTGACCCAGGCTCTACATATTCATATGTGCCTTCTTATTTTTCTTCACATTTGGGGATATCTCGGGATTCTTTGAGTTCCCCCGTTTATGTTTCTACTCCTGTGGGAGATTCTCTCATTGTGAATAGCGTATATCGGTCGTGTCTGATTGTTATCAGTGGTTTTGAGACCAGAGCTGATTTGTTATTACTCGGTATGGTAGATTTCGATGTTATATTGGACATGGACTGGTTGTCGCCCCATTATGCTATTCTTAATTGTTACGCTAAGACCATGACGCTGGCTATGCCAGGTTTACCGAGATTAGAGTAGAGAGGTACCTTAGAGTATACTCCCCGTAGAGTCATTTATTTCCTTAAAGCTCAGCGGATGGTTGAGAAGGGGTGTGATGCGTATTTAGCCTATGTGAGAGATGTTAGTGTTGATAACCCTACAGTTGAGTCAGTTCCAGCTGTGATGGATTTCCCTGATGTATTTCCAGTTGATTTTCTGGGTATTCCGCCCGACAGAGACATTGATTTCGGCATTGATTTGTTGTCGGGCACTCAACCCATTTCTATTCCTCCCCTATCATATGGCTCCTCTTGAGTTGAAGGAGCAGTTGCAGGAGTTACTTGATAAGGGTTTCATCAGGCCCAATGTATCACCTTGGGGTTCCCCAATATTGTTTGTGAAGAAAAATGATGGTTCTATGCGTATGTAAATTGATTATCGGTAGCTGAACAAGGTTACAGTGAAGAACAAATATCGGCAGCATTGATGATTTATTTGACCGGTTACAGGTTGCTAGGGTATTTTCCCAGATTGACTTGCGTTCTAGCTATAATCAGTTGAAGATTCGGGAGCTGGACATCCCAAAGACTGCCTTCAGGACCAGATATGACCACTGTGATTTTCTTGTTATGTCATTTGGGCTGACCAATGCCCCGGAAGCCTTTATGCATTTGATGCACAGTGTGTTCCGGCCTTATCTTGATTCCTTCATCATTGTGTTTATTGAAGACATCTTGGTGTATTCTCGGTCCTAGGAGGATCATGAGCAACACTTGAGGATTGTGCTTCAGACATTGAATGAGAAGAAATTGTATGCAAAATTTTCTAAGTATGAATTTTTGCTTGATTCAGTGGCATTCTTAGGCCATGTGGTGCCTTGTGATGGGATCAAGGTAGATCCGAAGATAGTGGAGGCGATGTAGAGTTGGACTATACCATCATCAGCTATTGAGATCCGCAGTTTCCTTGGTTTGGAAGGGTACTATCGCTGCTTTGAAGAGGGATTTTCATCTATTGCAGCACATATGACCAGACTAACCCAGAAGGGTGCTCCTTTAAGGTGGACTGAGGAGTGTGAGGAGAGTTTTCAGAAGCTTAAGACAGCCCTGACTACAGCTCCCGTGTTGGTATTGCCTACATGTTCAGCCCTATACAGTATATTATGATGCCTCGAGGATTGGCCTTGGAGCGGTATTGATGCAGGATGGTAGGGTGATTGCCTACGTGTTCAGACAGTTTAAGGTGCATGAGAAGAACTATCTAGTTCATGATATCGAGTTGGCAGCGATTGTTCACGCCCTGAAGATATGGCATCAATATTTATACGGTGTTCCCAGTGAGATTTTCATGGATCATCGGAGTGTGCAGCACTTGTTCAAGAAGAAGGACATTAATTTGTGCCAGCGGAGGTGGTTTGAGTTACTCAAGGACTATGACATCACTATATTATACCACCCGGGGAAGGCCAATGTGGTTGCCGTGCGAAGAGTTTGGGGAGTTTGGCATATCTTCCGGCAGTTGAGAGGCCCTTAGCCTTGGATGTTCAATCCTTAGCCAGTCAGTTTGTGAGATTGAATCTTTCAGATCCTTGTCGGGTATTAGCTTGTGTGGTTTCTCAATCTTCTCTTTATGACCGCATCAGAGAGCGCTAGTATGATGATCCCCACCTTCTGGTTCTTCAGAACAGGGTTCGTCGAGGTGATGCCAGAGATGTGACTATAGGAGATGATGGCATGATGAGGATGCATGGCCAGATCTGTGTGCCCAATGTGGATGGGCTTTGAGAGTTGATTTTTGAGAAGGCCCATAGCTCGCAGTACTCCATTCATTCAGGTACCGCGAAGATGTACTAGGACATGAGATAGCACTATTGCTGGAGACGGATGAAAAAGTATATAGTTGGATTTGTGGCCAAGTGTTTAAATTCTCAGCAAGTTAAATATGAGCATCAGAGGCCGGGCGGATTACTTCAGCAGACTGAGCTTCCAGAGTGGAAGTGGGAGCGGATCACCATGGACTTCGTGGTTGGACTTCCTCGGACTTTGAGAAAGTTCAATGATATTTGGGTGATCGTGGATCGGCTGACCAATTCAGCCCATTTCATTCCAGTGTTGACTACATATTCCTCAGAGAGGTTGACTGAGATTTATATCAGGGAGATTTTCCGACTTCACGGTATTCCAGTATTTATCATCTCAGACAGAGGTACACAGTTCACTTCATGGTTCTGGAGAGCTGTTCAGCAGGAGCTAGGCACCAGGGTAGAGTTGAGTACATCCTTTCACCCTCAGACGGACGAGCAGTCCGAGCGCACGATTCAGATTCCTGAGGATATGCTCCGTTCCTGTGTGATGGATTTTGGAGGGTAATGGGACCAATACTTGCCACTTGTAGAGTTTTCTTATAATAACAGCTACCAGTCCAGCATTCAGATGGCGACGTATGAGGCTTTGTATGGTAGACCGTGCTGGTCACCAATGGAATGGTTTAAGCCGGGCGAGGCCCGATTGTTGGGTATAGATTTGGTCCAGGATTCCCTAGACAAGGTGAAGGTGATTCAGGAGAAACTTCACACAGCTCAGTCTAGGCAAAAGAGTTACGCGGACTGGAAGGTCCGTAATTTGGCATTTATTGATAGCATCCATGGCAGCTCAACATCATTAAAGGAGAAGGATAAAGCTCTGGAAGCTCCAAGAAGGCCCATGACAAGGTCTCAAACAAATAAATTTCAAGACAAGCTTAATGGGCTTTAATTGACAATTAAAAAGTGTCTTATGATAGAAGAAGAGCTCCAGCACAAGGAGGATCTTTGGGCCAAGTCTTACAACTATTTGGAGGCCCAAATTAAAGTCCAAGAGGAGATGGAATGAGGCCCAAATATTCCCCCAAAAGGGAGGAATTTTCAGCAGCCCAAATAAGCCCAAAAATAGTTTCTAGAATATATATTTAATAGTTGTTTTAATCTATGTTGACTTGCATTGGTCTATGTGTATGTTGACTACATTGGTCTTAGTATGGGTAGTCTTCTATGTTTCTAGGGAATATAATTCTCATTTATTGAAGTCTTGACTAGCTCCTTCTTTACTACTATATAAAGGGGTGTTGATCTTTCATTGTAAGGAAGAATATTGAATATTAATATTATTATTGTTAGTTCTTTTGAACCTGTGTGAATTTTACTTTGAGATTTATCTTGCAACCCTAGCTAGTTCATAGCTTAAGGTAGTAAGATAATTTTATTTATTGTGATATCTTTGGTTTCTTTTGATATTCTTCGAAGGCGACTAGTTTCTTTTACTAGTTGTTGTCGTAAGTTATTCAAACTAGAAGTCAAGATCCGAATGTTGTTCTTGATTAGCTTATCTCTAGTGAAAGCAATTGGTTTCATAACCAACTTGTTGTCATTAAGATCTTGTCAAAATCTAGATTAACATAATCTGGGGGTTCTTGGATCTTTCCTTGAATTTCCACATATCTTGTTTATTATTCTTAGTTTCTCAATTCCATTGCATTTCTTTACTGCTTCCGCATTTCTTCAACTTCTTTTCTTTAAGTTCTTGGATCTCCCAACCTTTGTGTTATCATTTATGGATGGTGATCAGGTTTTGCTTCGGGTATCGCCTATGATGGGCGTCATGAGGTTTGGGAAGAAGGGTAAGTTGAGTCCGAGATTCATTGGTCCTTTTGAGATATTGCAGCGTGTTGGGGAGGTTGCTTACAAGCTTGCGTTGCCTCCCAGCCTAGCAGAAATTCATCCGGTATTCCACGTCTCTGTGCTTCGGAAGTATCTCGGCGATCCGGCTCATGTGTTGGATTTCGGTACAGTCCAGTTGGACAAGAATTTATGATATGTTGAGGAGCCAGTAGCTATATTGGATAGACAAGTTAGAAAGCTCAGGTCGAAGAATATTGCATTAGTTAAGGTTCAACGGAGGGGTCAGCCGGCCGAGGAGGCGACTTGGGAGACCGAGTAGGATATGCGCAGCCAGTACCCTCATTTTTTCACAGCATCAGGTATGTCTTTATACTCATTCGAGGATTTCTTAAAAGGGTGAGAATGTAACGACCCGGTCGGTAATTTTGAGAGTTAGCGCCCTGATCCCCTAATAACTGATTTTCCAACATTTGTTTTTGCTTATGTGACTTGTCGGAGCGATTAGTTGTGGATTCCGGAGAGTTTTGGGACACATAGTCCCTATATATGAGTTTAATCTTTAGAAATCGGGCCGTAGTTGGAACTATGTGAAGACGGGTTTGGAATGGAATTCCGTCAACTTCGTTAGCTCCGTTGAGTGATTTCAGGGTTGGGAGCGCATCCGGAATATGTTTTCGAGGTCTGTAGTAGATTTAGGCTTGAATTGGCAAAAGTTAGAATTTTAGCGATTTCGGCCGATAGGTGAAATTCTGATATCGGGCTCGGAATGGAATTTCGAAAGTTGATGTATGTCCGTAGTGTCAATTATGACCTGTGTGTAAAATTTGAGGTCATTCAGACTAGTTTTGACATGTTTCAGCATCGGTTGTAGACTTTGGAAATTTCCTAGGTTCTTAGGCTTGAATCCATGCGTAATTCTTGATTTTGATGTTATGTGACGTAGTTTGAAGGCTCAACTAAGTTCGAATGAGTTATTAGGGCTGGTTGGTAGGTTTGGTTGAGGTCCCGGGGGCCTCGGGTGTGTTTCGGATGCTCAACGGGCTAATTTTGGACTTTGAAGAGATCAGATTTTTGCTGGTGCTGGTGTCTTTCTATGCGATCGTGTGAAGGGCACCGCGATCGTGTGAAGGGCACCGCGATCGCGTAGGCTAGATTCACCTGGGTAAGGATTTGTTCTTGGCGTTCGCGTGAGTAGGTGTGTGAACGCGTATGTGAAGCAACAGTAGAATCGCGAACGCGTGGGGCCAGGCCGCGTTCGCATAGGAAAAATGAGGCAACAGGAGATGGGAGCATTCCTCTACGCGATCGCATTGAGATTTCGTTCCGGTAGTGCATTCCATTGTGTGATACGTTGTGCTTAACCGAGGGCTCCATTCTACTGTTTTATTCCAAATTATTCTTTTAACTGTCTACTTTAGAACTTATTTCTTTTCCATACTATTTAAACCACTTTATTTATAAATCCAGTAGAGCTTTAACCTGACCTCGTCACTACTTGACTAGGGTTAGGCTTGGCATTTACTGGGTACCAAATGTGGTGTACTCATGCACTTTCCTGCACATGTTTTTCGTGTGCAGATCCAGGTTCGAGTTCTCAGCCACGTGGCTAGTGGTCGTTGCAGCTGACATTGAGGAGATCGTAAGGTATTTATGCTGCGTCCACAGAATCCTCCGAGTCACCTTCCATTCTGGTCTATATAGAGATTTTTTTATGTATTCTCTTTCCCGTTGTATAGAGCTACTACAGTATAGAAGCTTGTGACTATAATGTGACATTCCGGGTTTTGGAATTTGTACTTGTACATGTCGAGCGGCGATGTCATTCTTTTTACTTAGATTTTTCTTTTCTTGTATTTACTTTTATCGTATTTAATTTAGTTTTATCCGCAAATATAGGCTTACCTAGTCGTAGAGACTAGGTGCCGTAATGATGCCTTTTGGAGGGTAAGTTGGGTCGTGACAACATAGCGCGACTTCAGCTCACTGAGGACATGTCACGACCCAAATTCCCAACCTTAGGGATCGTGATGGTGCCTAACACCACACTTTCTAGGCAAGCTAATGTTAGAATACGGTTAGCTATTTTCTTTTGATTATTTACTTAAACACAATAAAATAAATTTAATGTAAACTTAAACTAATGATTTCCAATGAATAACTCCAATTATAAAATAATAAACAAATAACTAAACCAAGCCACGAACTAATTATATATATAACTCTAAGACTACCCAAGGGTCTGGTGTCACAATTCATGAACTTCTAAGAATACTACAAATAATGGGATGAATGAATAATATAGTTGTTTTGAGAAAATATAAAACAGTCTCTATGAACTAAGAGAAGACTTCAGGGATCTGCGAACACATGCAGATATACCTTGTGTCTCCGAATGATGGATGTCCGCTACTAAAAATCTCTAACGCTGGTCGGTTCCTAGATTTGCACAAAAGAGTGCAGAATATAGTATTAGTACAACCGACCCCATGTACTGATTAAGTGCCGAGCCTAACCTCGACGAAGTAGTGACGAGGCTAAGGCGGGGCAATTATAACTTAACCTGTAATAATATATATAATAAAGCAAGAAAAACAATTCCACACAAACAAGAAAGATAAACTGCAACAATAAATAAAATAATCAGTCATTTATTTCAGGCCTCAACTGTAACCAAGATCTCAAAAAAAATTCCAAATTTCCAAATTTCACTTTAATATAACCGTATGTGCATAATATGAGAAACAATAGAGTAAAACAATAAATTTTCCAAATCTTTGCTTTTAAAATCAGTAAAAACATAAATGTCCTCCCTTATCACTTTCTTGTTGTGGCGTGCAACCCGATCCCACCTATCCAACCTTATCACTATCTTTTATTTCACCAGTCCACCCTTATCACTACCTTTTATCTCACATGTCCACCCTTATCACTATCTTTTATCTTAACAGTTGGAAACAGAAAACTGTACTTCTCATAAACTTCATCAATATCATCTCAGAAAAACTATATATATATGTAGTTAAAAGTTTTCAAAAAAAAAAATTAATAATTAAGTTTTTATTATTTCATAGGAGTGAGATGCAGTGGTACTTTGCATTTATTGATTTAAATTCATATTCCATGTATGTTTTAAATTCATAATCCATCTATGTTCTTGAGAGGTTTCGATCTCAGGGAGATATTCACATAGTAGATCTTAATTTTTTTGAGACTCAGGGTAGTTATTTTCGTGATTGATGCGTGTGTGTATTCTCTCTGAAATCAACATTATTCTTCGAAGATTAATGTTTTTAAAAGTTTTAAGTGAATTCATGTATGAAAAAGTTAATCAGATTCTTAACGAAAGTAATAGTGGCAATTAACAAACCAACAGGAACATAAATGTCTCGTAAAACAATGTCAGCCCGCTTAACCTTTATGTACCACAATGAAACAAAGGAAACAACCAACACTTTCTAAAATAATTGAAATACTTAACAACAAGTTAACAAAGCCAAGTAGTCATAGAAACATCAACGAGCATATAACAATTAAGCCATGAATCAAATAACTAGGAAACGGGGAAGGGATCATGCTTAACAGACAATTTGGTGGTGCCTAGATACTCGTCACCTCACCTATACACCACACACATGCAATTCACATAGCAATTAAGTTGGGGATTCCTATTCCCTCATGTCAAGGTTAAACCAAGCACTTACTTCAAATTCGCAGGCCACTCACTGCTCAATTACAACTTTTCCTTTAGAATCTTTCTCTAACCCACTCGAATCTAATCATAATCAGATTAATACCATCACATAGGCTAACAAATTGAATTCCACAATAAAAACTACAAAATATGCCAAAAATCCGAAATCGGCCAAAATACGAACCCTGGAGCCACATCCCGAAATCGGTCAAAAATGGCAGAATCAAAACCCTCGTCCTCTCCCGAATCTAACCATATAAAATTTATCACAATCTGACTACGTTTGGTCCCTCAAATCCCTACCTAAAACTCTCCAAAACTCAAGCCCTAACTCTCTCAATTTCACTTTAAAATCATCAATCAAATCCTAACAACAAAGGTGGATTCATGGAACATAACCAAAAACGATTAAAGAACACTTACCCGAATCCCTTTGGTGAATATCACCTCCAAAATCGCTCAAATCCAAGCTCCCCAACTCAAAATATGACCGAATGAACAACCCCTTATTTTATATATTTTTCTGCCAGCTATTCTGCCTCGTATCTCGTGCCAAACAATCCCGAAACTCACGTTTTATGCCTCCAATGGATTTCCTTGTGAAATTGTAGTCAAGTTAGTCTTTTGAATCACTCAATATGACCTTATAATGAAGGAGATATGTAGGTTTTAATATTAACAAATAGTGCATATTTTTAAATACGTTGTCAGTGGCAATATCGTAATTAATCTGAACAATCTGACAACCTTAGTAAAATTATCATAAAATCCTCATACGATGTCCAAATTTGATGATTATTTTTGCTGCAGGTCCGTAATGACGATACGGGTCTAATACTTCAATCAAAACAGAAAAAAGCTTATTTGTTCAGTATGATATCATTTATGCTTGAAAAAACGACGTTGAAACATAAGAAAAACGAGCACAACACAACCCAAATCTATCCGAAACTCACTCGAGACACTCGAGACCTCAACCAATAATTCAAAAAAGTCATATATCACTACTCGAACTTAGTAGAACCTCTCGAACACTCAAGACAACACCAAAACACCAAATCAACCTCGGAATCAAGCATAAGAACTTCTAAACTTCCAAAATTCGCTAACGACGCCGAAACCTACAAAACCATGTCCGAATGGCCTTAAATGTTTCACACACATTACAAATGACACTATAAACCCAGCCCAACTTCCGGAATTCCATTCCGACCCCGATACCTAATTTTTCACTGTCGACCAAAATCGCCAAATTTCTAACTTTCGCCAATTCAAGCCTATAACGGAGTCTTAGTTCATAACCCTTGGGTCATTATAGGACATGACCCTTGATAGGAGGGTGTGGAGGTCGAGGATTAAGGTAGAAGGTTAGTAGGTAGTTTATAGTTGTTCTCTGATAGTCTTAGTAGCATGCATTTCCCTTCATATTCTTAGATTTTTATTACGTTATGGGGTTTTGTTTGCCTCATGTATTGTATTCCCTGTTGCTATTATTCGGTACTACTTATCCTTTATATCTCCCTTTTTCTTTTCTCTACCATCTTTCTTCCTTCCTTGCTTTCCTCTTCTTCTTCTTGCCCTTCCTGAGCCGAGGGTCTATTGGAAACAACCTCTCTACCTGCATTAGGTAGGAGTAAGGTTTGCGTACAGACTACCCTCCCCACACCTCACTTGTTGGGATCAAACTAGATTTTTTGTTGTTGTTGTTGTTGTAGATATTAGGAAAATAATTTAAATTACAATTTTGACAAATATAATATTTATTTTTAAAGAGTAAAAAGGCGAACAATATTTTGCCAAGGGCTTACGTGTTTTTAATATAGTATAGATATCATTTGCAGGTTCAGACGATGATGTCAAATTATTTTAAATTCAAGTATAATGTAAGTGTAATAACATTTGAAGATTGTTACATTTTCTTTCACATCAACTGTTGCATTCATTTATATATAATAATTAGGTAAATTTATTTTTTGGTTCCTTAATATCTATAAATAATTAATTGAGAATTTACGTGAAAAGTATGAATGCTAAAATTTTAGCGATCGAAAATAAACTCGCAATTGTTATCGTTCAACGCACGTTCGTAGAAACTAGTACTATATTAAAAGCACGAAGGCCCTTAGCGAAATGTCGTTCGTCTTTTTTGCCCTTTAAAATAGCTTTTAGTTTGGACAAAATTGTAAACTTATAATTTAATTAATTTACTACTACTACTACTTGGGACTAATTTGAAATCAATTAGAATTTAGGTTATTAAATATTTTCCTTATTGAACTATGTACAAACTCCTAATTTTTAGAATAATATGTAATATTAACTATAATACTTTTCCTTTCAATCTGTAACACCAGCCTTAAAGTTAAATAGTTCTTTAATTTAGGTACAAAATATCGGTTCAAACTTGAAATTGGATAACGATTTCCTTATGAGATTGATTAAATCTCTATGATGATGCCAACGTAATGTTACGGTTGAAATCTATCTATACTATATTAAAAGAACGAAGGCCCTTAGCGAAATGTTATTAGTCTTTTTTATTCTTTAAAAGCAGAATTTTCATTGGACAAGATTGTCATTAAATTATTCTCCTAATATTTGTTATCTTAAAATCAACTAAAGTTTTGGTTATTAAATTATCAACTAAAGTTTTGGTTATTAAATTCTTTCTTATTTGAACTATGTAAGAAACTTCTAATATTTAGGAATTTAAAATCAAATAAGACTTTACTTAAGTAAATTTCCATTTTTTTAGCAAACAGGAAATATATATATTAATAATTAAAGATCATCCGGTACATGATTGTCATAACATGTGTCTCGTAGGACATATTGGTTCCCTAGGCTTGCCAACAAATGGCAATCTTCAAAAGATAGTAATTTACCAAAAATAGTTAGTTCAAGTCTTTCACTTTCCACTAAACATATTACATCAATTGGTGGTCTGACAAAAACTTTTTTCCTTCCCCATTGATCTTCACTTCTTCCATTTTCTCCAAAAACTTGGCTATGCATGAACTTTTTTGCTAGTTGGTGAGATGTCCTATACCTTTGCCTGAAGGTGTGCTGGAGGATTACCTTCTGCTGGTGCATTAACCACCTGCAATCATTAACAACCTTGTTAAATAACTTGTTACCTTTTTATATGGCCTGGATTCGTGGAATCTGTTCTATTTCAAGGGGAATAGATTCAAATCCTTTGCTGTTTTAAGACCTTCTTTTAGGGCTTTCAATTATGTTGCTAGTGAACCATTTGCATGGGTGGATTTTGTATATCAAACTACCCAATTTCCATTGGTATCCCTAAGGACACCACCTAAGCCACATTTCTGATTATGGTTGTTGAATCTGGCATCTACATTTAGTTTAAACCAGCCTTTTGGAGGTTTATGCCCACTGATTTTAATGAGAACTTTTGGGGGGTTTATAATACATTTTTCAGTGAGCAATTTGAATTCTGTAGCCCTTTGAATAATAAGAGAGTCATTGATTGGGTTGGAAGTGTTGTTGTGGTTGTTATTATTTCTGTTAATCCAAGTATGCTAAATGACAAAAGGGAAGTAAGAGTCCCAATTTAAGTACTTGTTATTAAGCGGATAGTTAAGGTCTTTTACTTGGATAAGCCAGTGCTTTCCATTTAAATTATAGTGATTTTGCCATTGTAGGCAGGTTCAGAAAGTTTTGACTGCTTTGCATTCTAGGAAAATGTGTTTTATTGATTCCTCATTAGTACCCTTACAAATGGGACAAATAGGATCAATGTTTAGCCCAATTTGAGAGAGGTATTTCCTGCAAGGGATTCGATCATGAAGACATTGCCATAAGAAGTATCTTATTTTATTGGGATGGTTCAGTTTCCAAATCTAATCAAATTCTAAGTCAGTGATTTTTGGTGTTTCTAAAAGAGTATAACATGATTTGGTTGTGAACAATCCTTTTTTATTGAGAGACCAAATTGGTAAATCATGTAAGGTCCTTTAAGGAAAATTTTGGTTTTAGTGATGTTAGCCATTTGTTCCGGAGGGATGGTAAAAGATAGGTCATCCAGGTTCCAAGTGCGACCATCAGAGATGTCTCTGATTATAATTGTAAGATCCCTAGTAGAGGGGGAGGGGGGGGGGCTATTACTGCTTTCCTTAGGTTGCCTATGTTAGGGATCCAATTGGTTTCCCATATGTTGAGATTGGAGTGAAGGTGGGGGGACCATATGATACCTTTAGAGAATATTTCCCAACCCATGCAAATACTTTTCCAAACAAAAGAACACCTTTTCATTGTTGTATTAGTACAATAGTAGGAAATGATAAGTTTTTCCCAAGGGATTATGGCATTTGTAAGCATTATCCAACTAAGACTAGCTAGGGTACACAGGTTTTTGTTCAAAGCATTATGGATACCTAGACCACCATTTAATTTAGTCTGGCAAAGGGTAGACCAATTAACTAGGTGAATTTTTCTTTTTTCTATTGAGCTTGCCCATATAAAATCCCTTTGGACTTTATCAATTTCTTTAAGGGTTTGCTTAGGCAGAAGGGTGTATTGCATGTAGTGGTTAGGGGTGGAATTTAAGCAAGATTTAGCTAGGGTTGTTCTGCCTGCCAAATTAATGAATTTTATTTTCCAGGAAGCAAGTTTGGTTCTCATCTTATCAATTAAGAATTGAAAATCCATAGGCTTTGGACTATGACTTAAGATAAGAAACCCTAGATAGGTGCCAAAAGCTGTACTTTTTTTAATACCTATCATGGTCGTAATATCTTTAATGAGGGTATGAGAACAATTTTGGGAGAAAGGATTTTTGATTTGGAAATGTTAATAATCTTACCTGAGAGGGAACAAAATTGTTCTAGGCCATATTTAATGGATTGACAGGATTTATCATTTGCTTTTGCCATTAGGGTAATATCGCATGCAAATAATAAATGAGATAGTTTTGGGCATCTATTTCCTAAGGTTATGGGGTCCCAATTTTGTCACGATCCCAAATCCTAACTTGTCGTGATGGCGCCTATCGTGGAACTAAGCTAGACACTATCACATAACTACATATTTCTTTTAATAAAATATCTCATAAATCATTAATAACCAGTATAACTCTTCTAAGTCTTTAACAAAGCATAATAATCTAATAGTCTAAAACTATTTTCCAGAACTAGAGTCAACTGATCACGAGCATCTAAAAATAGTACTAACACTTCTAATGTCTCAAAATAATGTCTCAGAACAAAATACTAAATACTAAACGAGGGAAGGGAAATGAAGAAGCTGTGGACGTTGGACAACTACCTCGAAATCCCAAAAGCTGAAGCCAACGGACGCAAATGACTAGTGCTCAGAACCAGTACTTGGATCTGCACCCAAAGGTGCAGGGTGTAATGATGAGTACGCCAACTCAATAGATAATGAAAATAAATCAAGTCTGAAGATAAGAAACACACATCACAAAACAGTAAAATACTGAGTCTCAATAAAGTATACCTTTAGTACATATGTTTTAAAATCAATTTTTGTAAAATCCTTTGAAAAAGTATATTTTCAAATGTTTCTCAGTAAACTCCCAACAATCTCAGTATGAAAAATGAAGTGAATCATAATCAACAGCTCAGCAAAATATCATTATAAACTGCCCCTCAGGCCAAATCATCACTCATATATAGTCACTCAGCACCTCACCATCACTCAGTAACAGTCACTCAACACCTCACAGTCACTCATGCCTCCAAATCACTCGTCACTCGGCACTCGCACTCAATAGGTACCTGCACTCACTGGAGGTGTGTACAGACTCCAGAGGGGCTTCTACATCCCAAGCGCTATAAACAAGCCAAATCATGGCATCAATCACTCAGGCTCTCAGGCTCTCTCATATCATAAACATCCTCAAAACATTGGCCCTCGGCCTCACTCATTCAGACACTCTCAACATGCCACTCGGGCCATTAATAAACGGGGTTCTTGACCCAAAACAGTATTTCATTTCATAAAATTATAACATCAAATCTGAGTGTCAACAATTTAACAAGAAAGGGTGAGTGTAAAATCATATGTACTACGTGTCGCAACTCAATAGTTGCCTCAGGAGGAACATATTTCCAAATTTCCAATTCGTACACGCACCACACTCGTCATCCAGTGTGTGCGTCACTCCACAACCGTGAAAGGATGTAAAGTCCAGGGTTTCATACCCTCAGGACAGGATTTAAAGACATTACTTACCTCAAACAAGCCCGAAAAGCTATTCCGCAACACGCTTGCCCCTCGAATCAACTTCCGAGTGCTCTAAATCTATCAAGTTCAGATTTTTCACATCAAATTATGCTAGGGAGATGAATCTCAATTGAAAAATATCAACTTTATGCACAAAATCCGAAATTAGCCAAAACTCGACCCCCAGGCCCACGTCTCAGAACTCGACAAACTTTATACCAAAATGATCCTCATCATTTCACGAGTCTGTACATATAAAGAACTATAAAATCAGAGTCCAAATCACCCCTAAAATGTCTCTTAAACTCAAGCCCTAGTATCCCCTTTTTCCACTGATTTTCCCTAATTAATGTCACGACCCAAAATCTATAAGGCCATGATGGCGCTGGACACCACTGTCAGGCAAGCCAATCATTAATTAGTTTAAAATAAATTCATGTCTCAACATTTTAAAAATCAGTACCTTTCACTTTAATACATAATAACTAGATGAAATCCATTTAAGTAAAAACAACAAAACAGCAGTCTATTTTCCACTTTAATAAAATACACCCCAAATACATCCCAGAACCCGGTGTCACAAGTACATGAGCAATTTCTAAGACTTTTTACAAAATGATACAAAAGATGTCCTAAATACAAGTTGGACAAGGACTTTAGAATAAAATAAATACAATACATAGAGGAAGACTCTGTCGGCTGAGGATCGCCTCCGGATGATGCAGCTCGCCTAAGTCTCAAAACCAGCCTCATCGCTATTAAAGTAACTGTGCAACAAAATGCACAACAAGTGTAGCATGAGTACGAAAACAATGTGTACTCAGTAAGTATCCCGACTAACCTCAGAGAGGTAGTGACGAGAGGTCGACTTGACACTCACTAGGGTCCAACAGTGTAATTTAACAATATATGACAGCAGCAAAAGGCACACGAGGGTAATAAAATAAGTAAACTTTAAAGGTAACTGCAATTCAATAAACACTGGAAATAAATACATAATTTTTACTTCATTTTCCCCCAAATATCTGTCGAGTCATTATCCATGCAATCATATAACAATTTACGTCCTTAAGACAATTTAACAATTCAAGTCACAAGTGTTATAGCATATGTATATATATGCGTAGGAAATGTCGAGGGTTGTTCGGCTCGAACCAACAATAAAAGTAAATTGTGCACTGCCGAGGGTCGAACGACCCGAACCATAAGTGCATCTTTGCCATAAAATAATAATGTCTATGCACTGCCAAGGGTCGAACGACCCGAACCATAAGTGCATCTTTCAATCCGCCGTGGCGTACGGCCCGCTCCCATAAGAGTGGGGAAATAACACTCCGCTCGCGGAATGTAAATTGCGAAGCGGTCACATGCACATACAACATTTTCTTACATTACTTTCAATAAATAATTCCTTTAAATTACCAATTTCTGTGATCTCAGGGAAAACCAAAGTTTCATAAATCATAAATTCATAAAGCATATAATCCAATTCTAGAAGAACGCAAGGCATGATGTGGGTCCTAGACTACCCGGACATGGCATAACAGTAGCTACGCACGGACACTCGTTGTCACGACCCGAAATCTATTAGGTCGTGATGGCGCCGGACACCACTGTCAGGCAAGCCAATCCTTAACTAGTTGGAATAATTCCTGTTTTAAACATTTTCGAAATCGTTACCTTTCATTGAATTTCATAATCAAATGAATAAATCTTCGTAAATTAAATACGACAGAAAATCAATCCAGTTTAAGAAAATAAATCCCAACATACCCCTAGAACCCGGTGACACAAGTACATGAGCAACTTCTAAGAATTTATACAATTATACACCGCTTGTCCGAGGTAAAAATTGGACAAAAACTTTTAAAATAAAGTGCAAATACTTAGAAGGGAGACTCTGCCAGCAGCGGAACGCCTCCAGATGATGCAGCCCGTCCAAGTCTCCAAGTCAACCACCGTGCTATGAAGGTACATATGCAACAAAATGCACAGCAAGTGTAGCATGAGTACGAAAACAACGTGTACTCAGTAAGTATCATGCCTAACCTCAGAGAGGTAGTGACGAGAGGTCAAATTAGATACTTGATATAAGTCAGATAAATATAATCAGGTGAGGTGCTAAGCATGAGTATCATATTAAATCTATTAATAACCAGGGATAAGAAACATCAAACTTATTTCAACTTTTACACATCATTTCTTCTTTATTTAAACTGGCCTTTCAACTTTTCCTTAAGCCGATAAACAAGTATAAATTACAGGGAATACGCAGTGTTTATCATGTATAAATCACATGAAATACGCAGCATTTAACATGCACAATCAAAGATGCCAAGGGTCGAATGGCGCGAACCAACAACAATAAAATGTGCACTGCCGAGGGTCAAACGGCTCGAACCATAGATGAATCTATTTTCCCCGCTCGCGAATCGATCATGCGACGCGATCAACATAATAATAATAAGGCTAACCTGCTCGCGAATCATACCTGTGACTCAGGTGCTCATATGTACACGTATTAACATAATAAATTCACATTTTTATCAAGAAACAACTTCTCGGGAAAGTGTTAAAATTCTCTTTAGGTGAACCTGAAGATAGTATTTAAATCATGTTTGAAATTCATTTGCCAAGTTCAATAATATAACCTTATCCGTAACACAATTATTCAAGGAATGATCCATTCTTTTCTCAATTGAATAAGGAAAATAAGCACTAACCTTTTTAGTATTCAATCACTAACTTGATCATTGCACCAGGCTAATATCATTGATATATTCACCAGGACAACAAGTAAGGCATGCTCGTGGGTCCTAGACTACCCGGACATGGCATAACAGTAGCTACGCACGGACTCCCGTCACCTCATGCGTACGTAGCCCCCAAAAATAGTAACACATACTTAATTAGTTCACCTAGGGGGACAATTCCCCCTCAATAAGTTATAAAGGAGACTTACCTCGCTCTGAAATTCCGTAGTCGGCTTCCAAGCCCTTCCGACGACTCCAATTGATGCACAACTCCCAAAACTACCAAATAACGGGCAAAGCAATGAAAATTCACTCTAATAGTCGCAACAAATTCAAATTATAATATTTCCCAACTGCGCTCAATGAATTGACCAAAATTCCCTCGGGCCCACGTGCTCGGATTCCGAAATTTCTCGAAGATAAACTCTACCCGTAGCTTTACTAGTTCAAATATACAATTTACTCAAATATCCATGCTCAATTCGTGGCTGAAATCCAAATTACCAAATTTCTAGGTTTTCTTCAAAAACCCCAATTTTCCCACAATTTCTCATGTTCAATCCATGCATAAACCTTGTATTTAACTTTAAAACGTGAAGAAGTTACTTACCTTAAGATCCTTGACGAAAATCGTTCCTTGAAGCTCCTCAAAATCGCCCATACCAAATGAAAATTGAAGAAGAAATGTCCAACTTCTTGTTTTAAAAACATTCTGCCCAGGCCGATATCCGCACCTGTGACCAACCTCTCGCACCTGCGATTCCGCAGGTTCGCCCAAACACCCGCACCTGCGCCCCACTGTCCGCATCTGCGCCTTCGCATGTGCAGAATTTACATCGCACCTGTGCTCCCAGCCAAGCCACCAAAATCTCGCACCTGCGGCCAAAGCCTCGCAGGTGCGGTCACACAGATGACAGCAAACTTACGCTCTTCTTCAAATCCAAATTTGATCCGTTGACCACTCAGAATCCACCCGAGGCCCCCGAGACCCCGTCAAATTACACCAACCTGTCCCAAAACATGACACGGACTTGCTCGAGGCCTCAAATCACATCAAAAAACATCGAAACGACGAATCGCTCTCCAATCCAAATCTTTAAGGACTTAGAATTTTAAACTTCTACATCTGACGCTGAAACCTGTCAAATCACATCCGATTGACCCCAAATTTTTCACACAAGTCGTATTCGACATTACGGACGTGCTCCAACTTTCGGAATCGCATTCCGACCCCGATATCAAGATTTCCACTTCCATTCGGATTCTTCAAAAACCTTCAAATTTCTATCTTTAGCCAAATGAATATAAACTGACCTCCGGACATCCGAATTCACTTCCGATCGCGCTCCCAACTCCTGAATCACCATACAAAGCTATTCAAAGACTCGAAATCCCAAACGGACATCGATATCTCTGAATGCGCTTCAATCAAAACTTAGGAAATTTGTCACGACCCAAAACCGGTCCAGGTCATGATGGCGCCTAACGGTGGCGTTAGGCAAGCCAA
>ML264344.1:0-98098 GCA_005239495.1 Nicotiana undulata
GCCTGCGATGGCCTGGGCCCTGGGGATGGGTCGCGCCTGCGGATCCTGGTCCGCTCCTGCGGACCCGCGCCTCCGAGAAGAAGGTCTCCCCTACGGCTGGAGCCGCGCCTGCGATGCGATGGCCGCTGGTGCGGGCCTCGCGCCTGCGGCTCATGGACCGCAGGTGCGGTCACACCAGTAAATTTCCCATCAGCTATGCAATTGCTAGTTTTTTGACCCCGATTGGGGTCCGGGGGACCCCTGGGCCAACCCGAGCCCTCGAAAAATTATACCAACAAATCCCAAATCACATGACGGACTTGCTCGAGCTCCCAGAACACTAAAAACATCGTCCAAACTAAAAATCACTCTCCAAAACCCCTTAGTTTCAAACTTAGGATTTCAAGAAAATTCAAATGGCTCATCAATATGCCGAACGAGTCTATACTGCTCGGAATGACCCCAAATTTTGCGGACAAGTCATAAATGACTATAAGGAACTATTGACAGTTCCGGAATTCCATTCGGACCATGATATCAGGAGGTCCAATTCCAGGCTGAATTCTAAATATTATGAAATCCTGAATTCCAATTCGGGTGCCAAAATACTCCCGGGTCATCAGAAACCCGAGGCGAACACAGTCCCAAGTCCGAAATCATCATTTGGAGCTGCTGGAGCTTTCAGAACTCAATACCGAGGTCGTTTGCTCAAAATGTTGCTCGGAACCAAAATTAGCCAAATAGGCTAGCCTTCAGGAACCAAGTGTTCCTGAACTGGCCAAATCACTTCTGAATCTCGAACTACCTGCCCACACAAGTCATAAGGCACGAGTAGCCGCTATGGAAAGAGTCATTCACGGGAACAGAGTCCCAACACACAAAACGACCGGCTGAATCGTTACAATGAGATCCGATAAGAAGAACAAGATTAGTCTGAGATATATGTGGTCTTACAGAGTTAATCGATGCATAGTCAGAGTCAGTCCTTTATCCTTGCTACGAAAATGCATTGGAGACCTTTCTCGGTTTGTCCCCTTCATATTACAGATCTATCCTGCAAGGAGATTTCGTTAGCTATCTTAGATCGACAGATCTTTAGGTTGAGGACCAAAATGTAGCCTTCGTGAAGGTATTATGGAAAAATAAGACCTTCAAAGAAATGATGTGGGAGGACACATAAGAGATGAAATATGAATACCCCCACCTATTTCAAAATGAAGATATGGCTCGAGATAGGATATAACAGCACATCCCGGGGTGAGCTCTTATTTTTGACTTGCAATACTTATGATTGACGGTCGTGTGAGTCCAAGTATTTCTATATGTAGAAATTGGCCCTTTGTGGCATGTATAGTGTGTTTTCTGGGTGTGTGTAGGTTAGTTTTTATCCAGTGTATAGAAGAGACTCTAGCGGAATTTTCACAAATCTCTAAGAGTTAATATTCGAGGATGAATTTTCCTAAGGAGAGAAGGATGGTATACCCCTATACCTTCATGTTGGAATGTGTCTTAAATGAATCAATATAAGCTAGAGAGTTTAATTACCTTTACAAAAATAATGATGAGTTAACACGGGTGTTACGGAAGTATCATGAGCGTTAGAAACTAAGCGAATCAAAGATGTTATAACCCGTACTTTCGAGGTAAAAAAGGAGTATATAATAAGCTAAGAAGGTCATGTTTTAAGGTATTTTAATCATATAATATTCGTATATTAAGTTTTAAATTCAATCAAGTTGTAAAATAAAAATCGACAAATGTTGTTGCAAGACACGTTCAAAACCTTACTAAATTTTGGGTCTAATGTCACTGAGCTTTTCTATTAATATACTTGGATTAATGGGGTGATACAGCGAAATTGAATATATACAAGTCTATTTTGCAAGGCATTAAACCATTTGTCAATACAATATTTGAGTAGAAAGATATTCGCATTTTTGCGAGACTGCACAAGTAGCCCCTATGAGACCCACTTGGATGGTGGCCGATCTTCACCTATTTGTATCTCATTTTTGGGATGATATTTGCTCATTTTGAGACATAATTCCATCCTCAAAACTCTCCAAACTCTTACAAACAATTCCCATAAGGATCCAAACAAATTCCAAATAAATACGCCATAATCCAACATCAAGTTACCTTAAAGAAGGAAGAACACCTCTACTAGATTGTGTTGTCGCATTAAGGGTTGTTGTGAGCTAAGAGAAACTTGTATTTAGAATTGTAGTTGTTGTATAAGGTAATTATATTATCCCCTTGCTTGTGCTTATTCTTAAATGTAATTTCATATTGGTGAGGTTGTTTGAAGAAAAATACTACAAGATAGCATTGAATACCCTAAGATATCACTATTGTTTTGTCGGGCAATTTTCGGGTGATAAATATGATTGGTGATGATTGTAAATAGTGGAAAACAACTTGATTATGATTTGGTTTATGTTTTTTTGAATTTCTATATGTTTATCAAGTGAATTTACAAAAGAAAACTGTCACGACCCAAATTCCCAATCTTAGCGATCGTGATGGCACCTAACACCACACTTGTTAGGCAAGCCAATGTTAGAAGTCGATTAATTAATTTTCCTAATTAATTGCTTGACCATAAACAAAATAGATTTACAATGAACTTACTAAAATGATTCCCAACAATAATAAAGTAGAATAGTAATAATGACCAATTAAATAAAACTAACCACGAACTAATCATAATAATAACTCTAAGACTACCACAGGGTCTGGTGAAACAATCCACGAACTACTAAAGAATGCTACAAATAATGGCTGAAAGAAATAGTATAATTGTTCCGAATATAATAAAACAGTGTAAATAATAATGGGAGAAGACTCTCGGAATCTGCGAACGCCGGCAGATATACCTCGTGTCTCCAACTGAACAGGTGGTCGTCCTGAAATCCTCTACTGATGACTAGTACCTGGATCTGTGCAAAACAGCACAGAGTGTAGTATCAGTACAACCGATCCCATGTACTGAGTAAGTGCCGAGCCTAACCTCGGCGAAGTAGTGACGAGGCTAAGTCGGGTTTCAACAATATAATCGATGACAACAATAAATAATAAAGCTAGGAAGAAATCTAAACAAATAAATAAATAAGTGCTGCGACAAAAAACTCAGCTATAAATAATTCTCGAATAACTCCTCAAAGTTTCAAACTTTAACTTTGAATAAAAGTAGTACTGAAATATTTAAAGAGTAGTAAAATAGGCATTTTGACTTTTCAAAACTTTTATTTCTTTTTTTTTTCCCTTAGAAATCAGAAAAATGTAAATGTCCTCCCTTGTCGCTCCTTGTTGCGGCATGCAACCCGCTCCCACATGTCCCCCCTTATTGCTCATCCCTAAAACATCACCCTTATTACTCATATTGCGGCGTACAACCCGATCCCACATGTCCACCCTTATCGCTCCTTGTTGCGGCGTGCAACCCGCTCCCACCAGACATACTATATCAATTTGATCACAAATTTCACAATTCAGGCCAAGCCTTTCACGATATTTCGGTTTCCACAATACATCACAACCTTATATTAAAGTATAAAGCTTTCACCACAAAGGCCGAATCTTTCACAACATCTCTTTTCCAACAATATATCACAGGAACATCAATGTGCATATATACACGTATATAAACTTCGTAAAACAACACCAAACTGCTCAATCAATTGTCCCACAAGGGAACCCAATAAACAACCAGTACTCTTTATACCATCGCCACAACAATTGGCAACAATCAATTGAAACCACACAATCATGTAAACCTCAACAACCATAAAATAGTTAAACTGTATTCCTCATCACTTTCTCAACATTATAAACAATGAAGCCAACAAGACAACAACGTTAGATAGTCATAGAACAATTTAGACAAGAATCAATTAAGTTGGGATGGGGAAGGGATTATGCTTAACAGACAAAGTGGGGGGTGCATAGATACTCGTCACCTCACCTATACACCACACCAATGCATTTCATATAGCAAATAAGTGGGGAATCCTATTCCCTCAAGCCAAAGTTAGACCAAACACTTACCTCAGTCTCGCAAGCAATTCATTGCTCTAGCATTGCCTTCCCTTTTGAAATTGCCTCTAATCCGCTCGAATCTAATTACAATTCGTCCAAGGTTATCAATCATAGCCTAAAGGAATCATCTTTATTGAAAAACAATGGTTTTACTAAGGTTTCATATTAAATTTCAAAAATTCACCCCGGACCCGCTTGGTCTAAACTCGAGGTTCGGACCAAAACCCGTTTACCCAATCTCCCCCGAGTTCGAATATACAATTGGTATTGGAATCCGACCTCTATTCGAGGTCCAATTCCCCAAAAATTGAAATTCCTAAGTTCTACCCAAAACTCAAATTTTTACCATGGAAACTCTAGATTTTTGGTTGAAATCATTGTTAAAAGTTGTTAGGAATTGAAAGAAATTAGTTAGAGGTCACTTACCAATGATTTGAAGAAGTTTGGACCTTGAGAGAATTGCCTATGGAGGTTTAGGTTTTTAAAAAATTGGAAAAGAAGGTAAAATCCCGTCAAAAAGCTGATATAACAGGCTGCGGGTCTCGCATTTGCGAGCTGGGGTTCGCATTTGCGAACCCTGGGCTTTCAGGCATATATCGCAAATGCGAACCAGGACCTCGCATTTGAAAACTAGGTCTTTCGCATTTGCGACCCAGGGACCTCGCATTTGCGATATTAGAGGCTCAACGTTGGCCTCGCATTTGCGAACCCTGACCTCGCATTTGCGAGATCAAAGGCCTGTACACCAGATTTTCAGTTGTTGGAAAAAAAATTCTAAGTCTAGACACTCTGTAGCCTACCCGGAACTCACATGAGCCCTCGTGGATCCAAACCAAACATGCACACACATCTAAGAACATCATACGGACTTGTTTGTGAAATCAAATCATCAAATTAACATCAAAATCTACAGATTTGGCCTCAAAATTCAAGATTTTCTCAAGAACACTCAATTTCCCAACTTTTCAATCGGATGTCCGAATTGTGTCAAATCAACTTCGATTCTCATGAAACTTCAAAGATAGGACTTATATAACATAACAAACTTGTTCCGGGCTCCGGAACCATAATACGGGCCCGATATCATATATTTCGCATAATTTTTCATTTCTTTATTTCTTGAATTAACCAGCATAACACTTTTTGTCAAAAATTATTTTCTAAGGCTTGGGACCTCGGTATTCATTTTTGGGCATACGCCCGAGTCCCATATTTTACTACGGACCTCCCGGGATCGTTGGAACATAAATCCGGGTCCGTTTACTCAAAATATTGACCAAAGTCAACTATAATCAAGTTTTAGCTCTAGAATTCACTATTTCTCATATTTTAACATAAAAGCTTTCCAATTTCACGCCCGGACCGCGCACGCAAATCAAGATATTTAGAATTAATCTTTTTATGACAATTAAGAATGGGACGGAGTCTATATTTATAAAAATGACCTCTTGGGTCATCACAAAAACATATGAAATTTGAGATTGGAAGTGAAATTAAGGTGTTTGTGCATGTGTACTATTTTTCAAGGGTTTTGAGCTAGGTTTTGATCTAATTTTGTTGGAATATATTGGATAAGTTATTGTTGATGTTGTTCTTATTGTTTTGGTGCTGGTTTGAGTTGGATGGTAAGGAAATTTTATTAGGGAAATGATGTTCGATTTTCTACAAGTGACCTACTAGCTTAAAAGTATATTTTTAAGTACTTTGTGGCATTAACTACAAGTTTTATTGTCTTAACATAGATTGAAGTCTTCGAGAAGACATACGTTGAGTCATTAAGTAAAATACAAATGTATGTTAAGGCTCACTCTTTTTTTCTTTTGACATGATCTACAAAGAACCTAACTACAATGTCGTTCCCTTCAAAAGGAACTCTATTCTCAATATTAAAACTTGTGAACCTCATTGTTTCATATTGTTATAGTTCATGAATCTTATTATTTTTGGTCGGTATCACTTCCTGCCCTGATAGCCTTTGAATCTTATGTCTTTGTCACGACCCAAATTCCCAACCCTAGGGATCGTGATGGCGCTTAACACCACACTTGTTAGACAAGCCAATGTTAGAATTCGATTAACTACTTTGCATTTATTATCCATTTAGACATAATAAAATAATAATCTGAAGTACTAAATCTATTGGTTATCGATAAATAATTTCCAAAGATAAAATAATAAACAATTGAATAAAACAAACCACAAGCTAATTATATAAATAAATCTATAACTACCCCAGAGTCTGGTGTCATAATTCACGAACTGCTAAAGAATACACAAATATTGGGCTGAAAGAAATAATGTAATGTTCTGAATATAATAAAACGATGTTTATGAAAATAGGAGAAGACTCTCGGGATCTGCGAACCCCGGCAGATATACCTCGTGTCTCCGAATAAATGAATAGCCACTCTAAAATCTCTATTGTTGGCCGGTACCTGGATATGCATAAAAGAGTGCAGAGCGTAGTATCAGTACAACCGACCTCATATACTGAGTAAGTGCCGAGCCTAACCTCGACGAAGTAGTGACGAGGCTACGGCAGGGCATTTAATACATAACCTGTGACAATAATAAATAATAAAGCAATACGAAATCTAAAACAAGTAAATGGTAACAACTGTAACAACAATTTAAAATAACTCAGTCACTTTTTCCAGGTCTCAGCTATAACCAAATCCTCGAGTAAATTTCCAAACTTCCAAATTTCACTTTAAAATAATCATAAGTGCATAATACGAGAAACAGTAGAGTAAAATAGTAAAGTTTTCAAATCTTCGTATTTAAAATCAGTAAAACATAAATGTCCTCCCTTATCACAATCATTTCTCCACCCTTATCACAATCGATCATCCACCCTTATCACAATCAATTATCCATCCTTATCACAATCTATTTCTCCCCCCTTATCACAGCCCCCTTATCACAATCAATTTGTATTTGTTTATCAGAAACTTTCACAATTCAGGCCAAGCTTTTCACAACACCTTTAACTCAACACTTATAAACAGAAAACTATACTTCTCATAAACTCATCAATATTACCACAAAAAATGAAACCAACAGGAATATATATATATATATATATATGTATGTATATATTATTTAACAGACCATTTGGTAGTGTATATATGCCAAACTGCTCAACCTTTCTATATCACAAAGGAACTGAATAAACACCCAATACTCTTCCAAAATAACCACAATATTATTTAACAACAAAGTAATAAGGCCAAGTAGTCATAGAAATAATAATTAACACAGAACAATTAAGACATGAATCAATTAAATTGGAAACGGGGAAGGGATCATGTTTAACAGACCATTTGGTGGTGTATAGATACTCGTCACCTCACCTATACACCACACACATGCATTTCACATAGTAAACAAGTGGAGATTCTTATTCCCTCAAGTCAAGGTTAGACCAAACACTTACCTCAATTTCGTAGGCCACTCACTACTCAACTATGGCTTTTCCTTTAGAATCTTGCTCTAACTTGCTCGAATCTAATTACAATTAACTTAATATCATTAATTAAGGCTAAAGAAATTAACTTTATTGAAAATTATAATTTTTCCTAAATTTTCTCAAAAAAAAAGTGAAAACCCGACCCCGAGCCCGCTTGGTCTAAACTCGGGGTTCGGACTAAATTACGTTTACCCATTCACCCACGAACTCAAATATACCATTAGTTTTAAAGTTCGACCTTAATTAGATGTAAAAAATCGCTTTTTACAAAATTCCCTAATTCTATCCGAACACTCAATTTTTACCATGAAATTTTTTAGTTTTTGCTTTAAAATTGATGAAAAACGGTAAGGAACAAAGTTTAGAATTGATTACCTATGACTTGGGGATTATAATTGGTGAATAAATTCGCTCCTAGGGCTGTGGGGTTCGAAAATATGAATGAGAAGAAGGTCTGCCCGTTTTTAAAAGGGTTTAAATATTGTTGGGCATTTATTCTATGCGTTCGCGTGCCATGGCTGCGTTCACATAATCTTAATCCCCCAGGCCTACACGTTCGCGAGCCACATGCCGCGTTCGCATAGTGCAAATGTCAACCCCTCCCCCAGGTCCCAGCTAACTCTATGCGTTCACATCTGGGGGGTGCGTTCTCATAGAACAAAATGACCCCCCACCTATTTTACCCTATGCGTTCGCGTTCAAAGGAGTGTGACCGCAATGCATAAAATGGTTGTGCACCAGCAACAACAAAACAACAGAAAATTCAAGTGCAAAAAACATCTCGTGGCCTATCTGAAACTCGCCCGAGCCCTCGGGGCTCTAAATAAAACATGCATGCAAGTCTAAAAATATTATACAGACTTGCGCGTGCGATCAAATCATGAAAATAACATATAAAACTATGAATTCAACCTCAAAACTCATCATTTTCCTCAAGAACACTTAAAGTTCATAACTTTTCAACCGGATGTCTGAATCACGTCAAATAAACTATAAACTCCGTTTTTCACCAAATTTCACAGTTAACCTTTAAATACTATCACAAATTTGTACCGGGCTCCGAAACCAAAAGACGGGCCCGATACCAATGGTTTCAAACAGTAATTCTTTTCTTTATTTCATAAATATTTCAGCAAAATAATTTCTTTCAAAAATTGAGTTCTAAGGCTTGGGACCTCGGAATTCATTTCTAAGGCTGAGTCCCATATTTTACTGCGGACCTCCCGGTATCATCGAAACACGGATCCGGGTCCGTTTACTCAAAATGTTGACCAAAGTCAACTTTTATCAAATTTCAACTCTAGAAATTACTATTTCTCATGTTTTCACATAAAAGCTTTCTGATTTCACGCCCGGACTGCGCACACAAATCGAGGTATTTAAAATTAGCCCTTTTTGGGATATTAAGCCTAGAACAGAGTCTAAATTCATAAAATGACCCCTTGGGTCATCACAGTCTTCTTATGATCCTTGTTGACTCTCGGACAATTGATACGGATATAATTATATAACGATAGTAGGAGGATAACGACCTTGATTCAGTCCGATCATATCCATAATGCCCTTCAAAGTTGTTGCTTGTATATATATATATATATATATATATATATATATATATATATTTTATGTTATTTTATTTTATTTTATTACCGAACCGTGCTATAGTCGATCGGGTACGACACTTATATGTGCACATTGTTGCGGCTAATTTTGACATTATCGAGTCCGATTAAGGTCGGGTATGTTATGATATGACATGAGACATTACCAAGTTCTATTAAGGTCGGGTACGAACGATACCTCTTAGAGGCTGGGTACATTATGTATGACATGATTTTCCCCTCAGAGTGGCTTGATACTATATTATATCTCCCCGTCGAGTGGCTGATTTTTACAAACATGCATATATAGCCATGATTGCGACAGTGTATGCACTCAGAGGCTTGTTATGAGTTTCAGGTATTCCATATTTTATTTATGTGTGTTACTTTCCTTACATATACAATACATCTTTCATATTGACGACCCCTTGAGGGGACATTATGTTTCATGCTCGTAGGTACAGATAGAGATTCAAATGATACCTTGCACTAGGTGACTCGGTTCCGATGAAGGTTGTCACGCTCCCTTCTTCTGGAGTTGTTTAGTGAGTTGATAGGTATGGTGGTTGTATGTGTATAGATTGTTGGGTATTTTGGGGTCTTGTCTCAATCAGATGTTGATGTACTCTCTAGAAGCTTGTAGGCAGACATCTTGTATATAGTAGTCTTGTGTGGTTTTGCGGGTCTTCTTAGTGGACTCGTTGTGTTTATATGTATATATATATATATATATATATACATATAAACACAACGAGTCCACTAAGAAGACCCGCAAAACCACACAAGACTACTATATACAAGATGTCTGCCTACAAGCTTCTAGAGAGTACATCAACATCTGATTGAGACAAGACCCCAAAATACCCAACAATCTATACACATACAACCACCATACCTATCAACTCACTAAACAACTCCAGAAGAAGGGAGCGTGACAACCTTCATCGGAACCGAGTCACCTAGTGCAAGGTATCATTTGAATCTCTATCTGTACCTACGAGCATGAAACATAATGTCCCNTGTATGTATGTATGTTAGGCCTTTTCGACATGCAGGAAGTTGTCTTTTGATCAGGTAATCACTCATCAGAGGCCTTGTGTCGACCCACGTATGGTTGAGTATATTACATGTATCAGGATTGGTACGCTCAGTCCATAGGACACAGGGTGTTCCCCCTCCCTCCCCCCCCCCCACGGAAAGATTGAGGTGTGACAACCGTGATGCATGTTTTTTACTTATGACATAGTATTGATTGACAATATGTAAGGTGGAGTTAACGATAGGCCAGAGTTTTGGAGACAGCCCCTGGAGTATAAAGGTTTCAAGTTGAGAAAGACTAAAACTAAATACTTGGAGTGCAAATTCAGTGATTCGACTCATGAAGTAGACGGAGAATTAAGGGTGGATACACAAGTCATCCCTAAGATAGGAAATTTCAAGTACCTCAAGTTAGTGATCCAAGGTAAAGGGGAAATTGGCAAGGATGTTACACATTGTGTTAGAGTGGGATGGATAAAATGGAGGTTTGAATATGGCGACTTCAGTGATAAGAATATGCCTCCAAGTCTTAAAGGTAAGTTCTACCGAGTTGTAGTTAGATCAACTATGTTATATGGGACAGAGTGCTGGCCAATCAATAATTCTCATGTCTAGAAGAGGTAGCAAAATGAGGATATTGATATGGATGCATGGGCATACTAGGAGAGAAAGGGTTAGGAACGAAGATATTCAGGATAAGGTGGGGTGGCTCCTGTGGAGGTTAAGATCCGGGATGCGAAGCTGAGATAATTTGGGTATGTGAAGAAGAGATGCATAGATGCGCCAGTGAGGAGGTGTGGGAGGCTGAATATGGTAGGTCTCAAGAGAGGTAGAGGAAGGCCAAAGAAGTATTGGGAAGAGGTAATTAGGCAGGACATGGCTCATTTTCAGCTTACCGAAGACATGACCCATGATAGGAGGTTGTGCAAGTCGAAATTGGGGTTGTAGACTAGTAGGTAGTCGAGCGTACTTCCTTTCTTTTCCTTACCAGGTGTTTTGGTGTTAGTCTAGTTTTGTCCTGCTTTTACATTATTATACATGTTGTAACTTCTGCTTCAGTTGTTGTTACTATCTAGTTATTGTTACTATTTTTTCCATGACTTCACTGTTGTATTTCTTTTTCTTATTGTTGTGTGTATGCTTTACTTGAGTCGAGGCTCTATCAAAAGTAGTCTCTATGCCTTCACAAGGTAAGGGTAAGGTCTCGTACATTTTACCCTCCCTAGACCCCACTTGTGAGAATATACTGAATATGTTATTATTGTTGTAGTATATTCGAATAATGAGGATTTAGAAAAGAGAGAAAGGTAAAAAATGAAATAACTAAATACAAGATTCCTGTATTATACATTATTGGCTTAAAAATTATAGTATATCATGCATTCAAAATATTTGCGTTACTCATATGATTAATTCATCTCATAATAATGGACAGAAATTAAAAAAGAACTTGACATGAGAATACATTAATTGTAGGGCAACACAATCCTTAGCCCAACTTTTCCAAATTATAAATGCTTTATATTGTTTTCAAAGAGATACCATCATAATTCAAATAATAGTGTTCGAATCTCAGTGACTTCCTAATTACTAGAGTATTTAGTATCCAATTGAATTTTTCTCCGTGTTGTTGAATACTTGTAAAAGAAAAATAGATGTTTTGGGTGAAGAAGGAATTACCTTCGGAAATGTTCATCCAATTCCAATAAAGGAGCTAATTCAGAATATTTAACCCAACATTTTGGGCTAGTAGGTCTCGATTACAATTAAACCTCATTAATCAAAAACTACTGAATTCATTCTTACTCAAAATAGTTTTGTCCCTCTAAAGAAAATTTCCTTCCAACTAAAATGGCACAAACCTCCTAAGGGCTGGTTTAAATTAAATATTGATGCTAGCTTTAAAGACAACTATCAAAAGAGTGATGTGAGAAGTGTATTCCGTAATACAAAAGAAAGTTGGGTGGTTGATTTTACAAAATCTACATACGCAAAAGAATCATTAGAAGCAGAAATTAAGGCACTTCTTGAAGGGCTTAAGACAACGCATGAATGTATAATGTTTCCACTGGAAATAGAAACAGACTGCACAGAGGTAATCCGCTCTATGCAACATGGCAATATATTATATGATGATCTTGTTAATAAATGCAGGTTGTTAATGCACCAGGAGAAGGTAGTGCTCCTCCGGCACATATTCACGCAAGGGAACAACGTGGCACATCATCTGGCGAAGGAGGCAAATGGTCAAAGAAAAGGAAAAAAAAACTTTTAAGAACAATATGTTTTTGTTAAGTACCTAGCTCATGATGTTTGCAATGTATTAGCAAGCTTAGAAAATCTAAGTGTTCTAAGTGACACAAAATATGACTATGATGTACTAAATATTCCGTAATTTTTAATATATATATATATATATATCTTTCTTGTTTGCTCAAAAAAAAAAGATTATAATTAAAAGAAATATATATTTTTAGTCATTTTTAAAATAACAGTTGATAAAAAAATTTGTATATATGTGTATTATATAAAGATATATAATACACATAGAATGGGATTACTTAGAACAGGTGTTGAATAACCTGGGCATGCCTGAGATATTTGTTAAGTGGATCATGATGTGTGTCAGAACAGTGTCATACTCTATTCTTATTAATGGAAAACCAGTACAACCATTTCAAGCAAGAAGAGGACTAAGGCAAGGTGATCCATTATCACATTTTCTATTTGTACTAGGAATGGAATACCTTACAAGTAGTTTCAAGACTTTGAGGAATAAACCAGACTTCAACTTTCATCCTAGGTGTGACAAGTTGAATATCATACAGTTGGGATTTGCGGATGATCTTCTATTATTCAGCAGAGGGGACCTTATTTCTATTTAAATGGTATACAAATGCTTCATGGATTTCTCTAAAGTATCAGGGCTGAAAGCCAACTCTGCAAAAAGCTCCATTTATTTTGGAGGGGTATCACAGAGTGTGCAGGAAAGTATCACAAGGGCAACTGGATTTAGCAAAGGTGAGATTCCATTTAAGTATCTTGGAGTACCTCTCAGCACTAAGAAGATATCTTTGGTACAATATCAACCACTCTTAGAGAAGATACTAGGAAGGATCACAGCATGGACTTCGAAATACTTATCTTATGCAGGGAGATTACAGTTGATTAAATCAGTCTTATTCTCTATACAAATCTACTGGTCACAGATATTTGTTATCCCTAATAAGGTAATGAAGATAATAGAAGCAGCCTGCAGAATATTCTTATGGACTGGTGGGACAAAAGCCTCAAAGAAGGCTCTATTATCATGGGACAAAGTGTGTGCTCCAAAGACAGCAGGAGGCTACAATGTGATGGACATGCAAATATGGAACAAAGCTGCAATTTGCAAGCTGCTATGAAACTTGTGCAAGAAGAAGGACAAACTATGGGTTCAATGGATCCGCCTATACTATGGGAAGAAGAAGGAAATGTAGGAAATCAATCCTAAGAATGCCTCGTGGATAGTACAGAAAATAATCAAATCAAGAGAGTATATAGAAGCTGCTAGAGTCAGTATGGAAGAAATGACATAATGGAACTACTTCACTGTCAAGAAGTGGTACAATAACATGAGGGGGCAGTTCCAAAAAGTTTCATGGAGGAGGCTAACGTGCAACAATATAGGGGCTCCAAAGTGGATCTTTGTATTGAATCTGGCTATACAAAACAGATTGTTGACAAGGGATAGACTGCATACATGGGGGATAACTGAAGAAGTTGAATGTCCACTATGTAAGGAAGAAGAATAAAACATTGACCACTTGCTATTTAAATATAAATTTGCTGGAAGAATATGGGACAAGCTACTGCATTGGCAAGGTATAGCAAGGACCTCGATGGAATGGCATAAAGAGGTTAAATGGGCAGAATACATGGCTAAGGGGAATAATGTGAAGGCACAAGTATATAGAATGACCATGGCATGTACTGTATATCACATATGGTGCGAAAGGAATAGAAGGATCTTTCAAGAACAACAGAAGAAAGAGGAAGACATAACAAGGCAAATTGTACAGGAAGTAGCATGTAGAGGGATAAAAAAATAGTAAGGTAGCTAAGAGAATAGCTGAAACAGATTTCTATCCATAGTTCATTACAGTAGTGAAGCAGTACAGATGTATATTACTGGGGATGCCCAGTAGAGATGAATATTGTAAATATTTGCTCTTGGTAAATGAAATCATTTAATGATAAAAAAAGATATACTTTTCAGCTAGCGAATGCAATTAGATAGATCGACCGACCAGTTTCATATTTTACCTTTAAATTAATAGTTTCTTGACAAATGTTATTTAGAATGCGTTTATTTGTAGGGTTCATTCGCACATTTTGGTGTTTCAACTTGTAAATCAACTATGGTCTAATTTAAAACAAATGCTCCATTATATTTGAACTTGAATCTTTCCAAGTTGAAAAAGTGATTTGAAGGTGTACTTCTAGTGATTTTTTAATCTTCAACTTCTACTTATAAATCTTCGTCTTTCACCATTTCTTTTTTTTTCTTCTAAAATACTACAATATCCAAATATAGCTTCTCAATTTCCGCAATGATTTTCTCTTCATTTCAACTGTAATGTTGTCCAAATATGAATAAATCAGTCGTCCTACTTGCACCTCCTCTTTGTATAGAGAATGCAATAGAAGATGACCTTGTAGGAAAGGAGCACCTTAGAACGATCTCAGAAAAAATATGTAAAAACCTAGCTAGTATGGGAAATATTAATGCCATAAGAAACTTTGGTTTGTTTAATGTTTTGCACAGTTTCGATCCCAATGGGATGGCTGTGGAAAACATATGTATAGTATTTCGTAGTTTTGATAAATAAAATCCTTATTTCAATCAAAAAAGTAATGTTGTCCAAACGGCAACGTACAATCTTTCCTTTTATTTCGGAAATAAAAATTGCTTTAGGTAAATAACGAGACAAACGTTGTCCATGAAGTAAGCCCAAACTACAGAAGATGGTCGTACATCGAAAATTAACTTAAATATATTTATTATTTACGTTTTCTAACCATATGCATAATTTATACATTAATTATACATAATTATACATATATAATACATAAAATTATGTAGATATTATATTTTACTGATTATTTTTAGTTTAAACGGTTGGATGAGCGGGTATTTGGGTTAATTCTTCTAAAAAATAGTCAATCACATGTAGAATGGATAAGGGATTTTTTTCATTCTTATACAATATTTGAAACTTATTTACTAAAATTGTCCTAATTTTGTATATTACCCGCCCTAAACAAGAATTACTTACAAATTATATACAATTCATTACTAGTGCCTTAAATTAGGAGATTTAGTTACATCTTTTCCTATTTTTTCTCTACTCATCTTTTAATAAGACTCCTTCCAGTTTGACTTTTTCTTCTTTTTCAACTGATGGTTCGGTGATTGTTTTTTCTTTAAATTTTTCATACTTTCTATAATTTTGTCAACTTCACGAGTCGAAACAAGACACATAATAAAAGTCGTAGGAAAATGAGGGGTGTTGATAACTAGGGATTTTAGTCGATTATTTGCTCTCTTTTGCTTAGGTTTTGGGTCAAAAATGCATAAAAGTATTCCCGAAAACTAACTTAATGTGCTTGCTTGCAGGGTTTGGTCAAAATGAGGCAAAGAAATCATAATCCTACAAACTTGCACAAATCAAAGCTGGAATTGGATCGCTGACCGCGATGAAAAAGCGCGGCCGCGTAAGGATCACCGCTGAGGCGGATACTATTACGCAGTACACGAAATTGAAGTTCAGAGAAGCTTCTTTTAGTACAAAAATCACCGCCGACCGTGCTGTAAAAGCGCGATCGCAAAATCTTTGGCGCGGTCACGATGGGATTTACGCTGAGAGCGGTATTTGAGATTCAGAGACCTTGCAAATTGGGGTCAAAGGAAGAACGCGGCTCGCGTCCAAATTACACGGCCGCAAATTACTCTTACGCGGACGCGGCTGAGAGCGTGGTTTGAAGTTCAGAGACCCTGCAAGTGAAGCTTATCAGAAGAACGCGGCCCGCGTCAAAAATACCCGGCCGCGATTGAAGCTTACGCGGATGCGACTGAATTTACGCGGACCGCGAAACCCAGTCCAACCCAAGCCCAGAATTGAAGAAACGCGGACCGAGCTCACTTTTACGCGACCGCGAAAGATCAAACGCGGACGCGAATTCTCCGCATGGGCATTTTTGTCCGAAATTCTTAGCTATGTATAAATAGACATTTTTGATATTTTTAGGTTAAGTTTTGTTTGAGGGGGCACGTGAACGGATGAACTTTACCTTTTTGAGTAATTTTAGAGTAGATTTATCTTCTATCTTTTAGATTTTTATCTTGTATTTGAATATTATGGCTTATATTTCATCTTTATCTTTGATTCATATCATTATTATGAGTAGCTAGACCCCATAGCTAGGGTTGTGACCCGACCCTTGTGTGGGTATTTAATGGGTCTTGAATTTTAGGGCTTAATTATTTATGGATTAGTGACATTTAGTTTGATTCATGCTTTAATTGTAGAATTAGTGGTTGCAAACACTAATTCATGCCTTTATGACTTAGTCTCTTCTTGAGAAAGAGGAACTAAGTCTAGAAAAATTAGGCTAACAAGGAATTAGGGTGAACTCACGAGATTGATAGCCCCAATTAAAGGGTTAAACCTAGAGATAGTAATACCCGACTTGTGCCAATTTTACTTGCATTGCATGAACACCCATTTGGGCTTGAGAAAGCCAAATCGGGCAAAGTCGCTCAAACTACCGAGATGTATAGAGTGAGTATTTATGTGTGATGGTTATATCACGACCCCAATCAAAACAAGATTTCCTTAGATTCTTGATACCCATTAGATACTCACCTAGGCAGAAGTCACTTCCCTAGTGCCTTTTATCACTTGAAAACTTTTACAAAAAAAATATTGTACTTAGATTATTCCTTATCAATCAATAGTATAAAACTTAGAATAGTATCAATCACAACTATAGTTAGAAGTGCAATTAGAAACAACACGCTCATCTAGATTAGTTAGATGCCCAACTCCAAACCAAATTAACTCCCTGTGAAAATCGATCCCGACCTAATCGGGTAAAACTGCATCGACCACTCCTCGCTACTTTATACTGGTGTAGGGTTTGAACCGATCACTTTTTTGCGCCAATGCCGGGGAGTTAGACGATTTTGGTTATCTATCTAACTAGTTGTGTGTCTTGTTTTTCTTTCCTTTTGTTTTACTAACTTTTGTGTGTTAATCACTTTAGGTACCAATGGTGAATAATAATCCTCTCGGAAATGTTCTCTCGGGGGAGGAGGTAGATGACAATGGTGAGGATAAGGTTAATATAGAACCTCAAGGACAAAGAAGAGGCCTCCAGGCCAATGACAACATTCCATACTCTCCCCCACCTCCTCCACGGGAGACACACCGAGTGCTTTTCAATGAAGGTTATGCTAGTGCAATTGTCCCACCCCGGATTCGGGCGGGAAATTTCCAGATTAGAAATGTTATGTTGACCTTATTGGAGCAAAGAGGGTACTTCACAGGCGCTCCCTACCAGAATGCGTATAAACATCTAAAGGGTTTTGTAAATGCTTGTTGGGGGAGCAAGCAGACGAACGTGTCGGAGGATGCGCTGAGATTGAGACTTTTCCCTTTTTCACTTAGGAAAAAGTTTATAACCAAGTTTTTCTCACCGGGACATATGACGGTATTGAGGGATGAGATCTTAGCATTCAAACGGGAACCTAATGAACCCCTACATGAAATCTGGGAGCGGTATAGAGCTATGGTCAAGGAATGACCTAACAATAACATGACTGAAGCAATGATCCAACAGACATTCTATAGGGGTATAAACACGACCAACCAATGTGTGGTTAACCAACAGGCAAGGGGTAATTTTATGAAGTTGCCTTATGCCGAGGCTTGTGACATACTTGATGAGATGGCTGACACTTCCTCAGCTTGGCAAAGTCGGGCAAATGTTCCTCAGGGGGGCCCTAATGTCATCAATCTTCACAAGGAACTTCAAGACCACGGACAAGCCATAGTTGAGTGGACAACAACCATGAACCAGTTAGCCAAAGCACAGCTTCAGCAGATTCGGGGAGCAAAGCAAGTAAATGCCATGGAAGGGGTAAATCTATTGGTCAACATGAGGAGATAGCGTAGTCAACAAGTGCAAAACAGTCAAGATCAATATGAGCAAAGTGGAAGTGGTTACAATCAAGACGACTCATATGATGATCAAAGTGAGGAAGTACTTTATGTCAACAACTACCAAGGACAACGGAGCAATGCTCCGAATTGACAATGGATATCGTAAGGGAATAATCAAAATTGGAGCAACCAAGGCCAAGAGGATTGGAATAATGGAAACAACAATAATTCAAATAATTGGGGGAACAACAGCTAGAACTGGGGTGGCAATAACAATAGCAATTGGAATGGAAACAACAATAACAATTGGAGTGGCAACAATAACAACAATTGGGGAGGAAATGGAAATCAGGGGTCGGGCTTTCAAAGGCCCCCGATGTATCAACAACCCAACAATCCTCCTCCATATCTGTCACAAGGGCCAAGTTCTTCAAGCAATGAGATGGGGCGGATAGAGAGTATGTTCAAGCAAATGATGGAAAGGAATGCCGACTCCGATGCCCAAATTGCCTCTCACACTACCTCTATTCAAAACTTGGAAGTACAAATGGATAAGATTTCTCAAGCATTGAATACTCTCCCTAAGGGGGAACTACCAAGTGACACAGTAGTAAACCCGAAGGGTGGAAACAAAACAAGCCATGCCATGGCGGTGACCACAAGAAGCGGCAGAGGTGGTGAAGCAAGTACCTCTAATTCAAAGAAGATTATGAATGAAGATGTTGTTTTGAAAAATGATGATGATCCAATCATTTATGAGCAAGTGAATGATGAGAATAGAAATGATGAAGTGAGGATTGATATTCATGACAACAAGGAGGAGACTCAAAATGATGTGAACCCGTCTAGGGAACACGTGATAGACATACCGTAAACGGTAGTGCCAAAAGCCAAGGCTACGTTGCCAAGGCCTCCTCCACCTTATCCTCAAAGACTTGCAAAGCAAAAAAATGAGAACCAATTCAAGAAGTTTATTGAGATGATGAAAAGCTTGTCAATCAATGTGCCCTTGGTAGAAGCTCTTGAGCAAATGCCGGGATATGCCAAGTTTATGAAGGACTTGGTAACTAAAAATAGAAATATGGATTGTGAGACCATCAAAATGACCCATCAAGTGAGTGTCATTGTGAACTTGATGGCTCCAAATCTTGAATATCCCGGCGCATTTACAATTCCTTGTACCATTGGGAGTGTGGATTTTGCAAAAGCCTTGTGTGATTTGGTAGCAAGTATTAATTTGATGTCATACTCTATATTCAAGACATTGGGTATTTGTCAACTGAAATCTACTTCAATGAGATTGCAAATGGCGGATAGAACAATGAAGAGGTCGTTTGGTGTTATTGATAATGTTCTTGTCCGGGTCGACAAGTTTATTTTGCCCACTGATTTTGTGATTCTTGACTGCTATGAGGTGCCTATAATATTGGGAAGACCTTTCCTAGCAACAAGGAAGGCCTTGTTTGATGTGGCAGCAGGGGAGCTCACCTTCCGGGTGAGCGATGAAAATTTTGTATTCCACGTGTGCAAATCAATGAGGCAGTCGAATAGTAATGAAGTTTTCTCTTTTGTGGATCTTGTGACGGAGGTGATAGTTGATGACACGAGTGCCATGATCAATGGGGAAGACCCCATGGAAGCTGTATTCTTGAACCATGAGGATGATGAAAAGGATGGCTTGGTTGAATGTGCTAATGCCTTGCAAGGAATGGGATCCTACTCATATGGGCCCGTAAACTTTCCTTGGACTTGGAAAAACGGAAGACTCCACCAGAAAAGTCCTCAATCGAGGAGCCACCAACATTGGATTTGAAGCCTCTACCTTCACACCTTAGGTATGAATTCTTAGTCCCTTTTTCTACATTACATGTTATTCTTTCTGCTTGCTTAACCAAAGTGCTAGTAAATTTCACCCTTGAGGTGCTTCAAAGACGAAAAAAGGCAATTGGATGGACTTTGGCTAACATTCGGGGCATAAGCCCCGCCTTTTGCATGCATAAAATTATACTTGAGGATGATTCCAAACCCTCCATGGAACATCAAAAAAGGTTGAACGAGGCTATGCAAGAGGTTGTCAAGAAGAGATTATCAAACGGCTTGATGTAGGAGTGGTTTATCCTATTTCGGATAGTGCATGGACTTCACCGGTGCAATATGTGCCGAAAAAGAGGGGTATGGTTGTGGTGACAAATGAGAAAAATGAGTTGATCCCTACTAGGGTCGTTTGATCGAATGGAGGGTATGCATGGACTACCAAAAATTTAACAAAGTAACCCGCAAAGATCATTTCTCATTGCCCTTTATTGATCAAATGTTAGACAGACTTGTCGGGCGTGCCTACTATTGCTTTTTGGATGGGCACTCAGGGTACAACCAGATTCTCATAGCCCCGGAAGACCAAGAGAAAACTACCTTCACATGCCCGTATGGAACATTTGCATTCTCACGGATGCCGTTCGGTTTGTGTAATGCACCTGCTACCTTTCAACAGTGCATGATGGCAATATTTACAGACATGGTGGAGGACTTCCTTGAAGTGTTTATGTATGATATTAGTGTTGATGGGAACTCATTTGAAGAATGCTTGGAAAATCTTAACAAAGTGCTAGCCCGATGTGAAGAGAAAAATCTTGTGCTTAATTGGGAAAAATGTCACTTTATGGTCGAGGAGGGAATTGTCCTCGGCCGTAAGATCTCAAAGAACGGAATTGAAGTGGATAAGGCGAAGATCGAAGTTATTTCAAATCTACCTCCTCCTACTTCCCGCAAGGGAGTTAGGAGCTTTCTTGGGCACGCGGGGTTCTACCGAAGGTTCATCAAAGATTTCTCAAAAGTAGTGAATCCCTTGTGCAAGCTGCTAGAAAAGGATGCAGTTTGTGTTCAATGAAGAGTGCATGAAAGATTTTGAGATTCTCAAGTATAAATTGACAACCACTCCCATCATTACAGCACCCAATTGGAGCTCACCCTTTGAGCTCATGTGCGATTCTAGTGACGTTGCAGTAGGAGCGGTTTTTGGGGCAAAGGATAAACAAGATATTTCATCCGGTTTATTATGCAAGAAAAATGATGAATGACGCCCAGGTCAATTATACATTGACGAAGAAAAAGTTGTTAGCAATTGTGTTCGCCATGGAAAAGCTTAGGCCATATCTCATGGGTGCCAAAGTGATTGTTCACACCGATGACACGGCACTCCATTACTTGATGACTAAAAAGGACTCAAAAGCTAGATTGATGAGATGGGTTTTACTGCTTCAAGAGTTTGACCTCGAGATCAATGATAGAAAAGGAAGTGATAATCATGCAGCGGATCATTTGTCACGCTTAAAAGAGGAAGGGAGGCCCAAAGATGGTCTCGAAATTAATTATGCTTTCCCGGATGAGCAACTCCACTCTGTTTCTTTGAATGGTATGCCTTGGTTTGCGGATGTTGCTAATTTACTTGTGGCCGGCATTGTCCCGTATGAGCTCTCTTCTAACCAAAGCAAGAAACTCAAACGGTACAGTTTGGATTATTATTGGTATGAACTCTATTTGTTCAAGATTTACAATAACGGGGTGATCCGTAGATGTGTCCTAGAGGAGGAGCAAATGAGTATTCTTGATGCTTGTCATTCCTCGCCCTATGGTGGCCATCATGGTGGGGCGAGAACTGCTTCCGAGGTTCTTAACTGTTGATTTTATTGGCCAACCCTGTATAGAGATGCAAGTGAGCTTGTTAAGAGGTGTGATGAATGTCAGAGAGCTGGGGGAATTTCCAAGAAGGATTAAATGCCTCTCACCACTATTCTTGAAATTTTTTTATGTGTGGGGCATAGACTTCATGGGGCCTTTTGTGAGTTCGTGGGGCAACGGTTATATTATGGTGGTTGTTGATTATGTTTCCAAGTGGGTTGAAATTGTGGCTTTGCCCAACAACAAGGCTCGGAGTGTGGTGGCATTCCTAAAGAAAAATATCTTCACACGGTTTGGCACTCCTCGGGAAATCATCAGTGATGGGGGTTCTCATTTCTACAATAGAGCATTCGACACTTTACTTTCAAAGTATGGTGTCAATCATAAGGTGTCAACTACTTATCACCCCTAAGCTAGTGGACAAGTGGAGGTCTCAAACAGGGAAATAAGGAGCATATTGTCAAAAACTGTCAATGCAAATAGGACGGATTGGTCAAGGAAGCTCGATAATGCTTTGTGGGCTTATAGGACTGCGTACAAGACTCCAATCGGTATGTCTCCATACCGGTTGATATTTGGAAAAGTGTGCCATTTGTCGGTTGAACTAGAGCATAAATCCATGTGGGCTTTGAAGAGGTTAAATCTTGAGTGGGATGTTGCAGCAAATCTCTGGGTGGAGCAACTCAATGAGCTAGATGAGTTACGGTTTCATGCCTATTCCAGCTCGTCCTTGTATAAGGACAAGATGAAATTCCTTCATGACAAATATGCTAGAAACAGGTAATTCAAGGAGGGTGATTTGGTTCTTCTCTTCAACTCCCGGTTACGACTGTTTCCGAGAAAGCTCAAATCCAAATGGAGTGGCCCTTTTGAGGTGGTGCACGTGACTCCGCTTGGTGCCCTTGACTTGAAAAAGAAAAATGGTGAAATCTTCAGGGTTAAAGGGCACCGAGTGAAGCATTACTTGGGCAAGTTTGATGACAGCCACGTGGAGGCCTTGATCAATTTCCAATGATAATGGTAACTTACGTCGTGCCACGACGTCATATCAGGCGCTTCTTGGGAGGCAACTCATGTGTTTTTCTTTCTTTCTAATTTTGTTCTTAGATTAGGCTTTATTTTGAACTAACTAGTTGTGAGCTTTGTGTAGGAATTGTTTGTGCAGTGCAGGACTGTTGCTAAAAAAATTCATCTAAGTGTGGAGAATTACGCTGACCGCACTAAAACTTTTGCGGTCAGCGAGAGCTTTTCGTGGGGGCGTAATTGGCCAGCGGACACGGACTTGAAAAGTTCAGAATATCAACTCTCTGAATTGTATTCGCGTTCGCGTTCGAAAGTTCACGGTCTGCGTTACTCTTTCGCGGTCGCGCCCATTTTTCGCTCTCAGCGGACCTGTTCCTAAAAGGTTCTTCAAAAGGTAAAAGAGTGCACCGTGGTGACCATTTCGCAGACCGCGCTCAGGTAAGTCGGTGGGTCCCTATCCTATGAGTATAAATAGAGGGTCCCAAGCCCTTTTACACTTTTCGACCTCCCAACTTTCACAGCAATAGAACACTGTTCATCTTCCCTTCTTTGCACTTCAATCTCTCTCATTAACCAAGAGTAGTTTTCTACCACAAATCACACAACTGGTATGTTCAAAATTTTGTATTAATTTTGTTTCTTTCTTTTTTTTCTTTTAGTTCTACTCTTTTTTTTTTTTAGTTAGGGTTAATACATTCCAAAGTCAAAATGATGCATAATTGAGACTTAATTCAATATGGGTAACTGATTTTCATTCCAAATGGGGATAAGGATGTTCACTATGCTGGTTAATTGCCTAAACTTTTTCTAAGTGACACCCTAGGTCGTAAATATTTCATAAGTGCCAATATGTTTTGAATTTCGCGGACCGCAGTCCAAATTTTTCGGTCCTCATTCATACCTTTGTAAGTGCTGAATTGGAAAATGGTTTGCGTTCGCGGTTGAATTTACGCAGCCACGTTCATAATTTTGCGGACCGCGTTTCTAAGCTTCAGAGAATTAATAAATTGGGTCCGCAGTCGCGTTCATTTTTACGCGATCAGCATTTGATATTTCATGGCCGCGCCTAGTATTTCACAGTCAGCAAAAACTTAACTTCAGAGACTGGGTAGTCTGATCCCCAATCTTTCGTGGCCGTGTTCCTTTTTACATGGACACGATGGCCATTCCGCGGCCGCACCCCTTTTTTCGCTGTCAACGGACCCTTTCACTGAGAATCACTGTGATCAATTCATATGCTTTATTTTGATGATTCATTGAACAATAATACTAATGAGCTTTCACTGATTGTGTATGCAGATAATGGTTCGATCTCGTGGCGGTCCGAAAAAACCACAAGGGAGGGGAGAATCCTCCCGGGGCGGGGGAAAAGGGAAACAAACTGCACCCCTAGCTCCTCAAAGGATCATTGGCAAGAAGCAGACCATCCGAAGACCCACTTTCGACTCTTCGGAAACTAGTGAATATGTCCCCTCTCGGGAGATCTCTGAAGGGGAAGCTGCACAACCCAAACATGAAGCTCAATAACAGCCTTATCGCCTCGTCAATGAATCTACCTCCTTGTCTGGGTCGTCTGATTGCTCAAAAGGAGGTAGTGAGACCTCAGCACCACCTGCCCTACCTGCTGCAACTCCGGCCTCAACAGTGGCTCCAATTACTATTGATGAAGAAGAGGATGTCCCGGATGACGGGAGAGGTGGTGATACCAAGGTTGAAGGTTTGGTGAGATCAAGAAAACCCGTAGTGTGGCAAGACAGATTTGTCAGTTAGAAAGCTTACCACAAGTTCCGGGAATGGTGGCCTCAAACGTCGTTCACGCTCAAGAGGGATTTCATAGAGAGAGATCTTCTACCCCACAATCCCAATGTTAAGAGGCAATTCAATGAAAGAGTGGAGTGGAAGTTCTTCACTAGAAAGCTACCGGAAGACAATGAGTACTTGGTCAAGGAATTCTATGCTAATGTTGCCCACATCAAAAAGGGCACATATGTGACCAAAGTACGGAACCGAAAGATCAAATTTGATGGCAAGACACTGAATGAATATGTGGGGTTCGATGATGTGGACGAATCCCTCTACTTGGAGAAGGTGGCACTTGATGAGGCAGCCCGTCCATGGCTTGCAGAGGTGACAGCCATCCCCGGGACAACACCAGCTTGGCTTACACCTGGGGTTCTAATTCATAGGAACACTCTGAGCTTTGAAGCAAAAGGGTTTTCCACATTCGTGTGCAGCCAGATAGACCCCTCTCAGCATGACAGTGATATCCCTGTCTCCCGGGCTATTCTTGCGGCTTCTATCATGGCGGGGTACCCGATAAATGTGGGAAACATTACGGCCAGAACACTTACCAAAGCTATCGAGAAGGACGAAAGATCATGCATGTATCCAAAAGTGATCTTGATACAAAAGTGAAGCCAAAAAGTCCCTTCTCTTGGTATAGCCTTCAAGGACCAGACAACCCCAAGTCCAAAGGCAAAGCCACTACCTCCACTAGCCAATTTGAAGATCCAAGGGTAGTGGCCTTTGGGTCCGAGCTTCCACAACCAAAGGTTCGTCAGCTGCTATGCCAGCTCCGTTCTCAAGGCCATCAGTATCTGTCCCACTATCTGTGCCTTCTTCCTCAGCTTACCCTCAGACTGAATTGCGGGTCTACCAAACTTTGTCCAGCATCAACAACTGGATACAGGTAGCTACATCTAAGCTATCTGCCTTATCTAGTGAAGTCGCAGCACAGGTAGCACCAGCCCAACTCTTGATGCCTCCATCAGTGGAGGATTTACTGAAGCGGATCCTTAACAATGAAAAGAAAATTCTGGAGACTCTGGGCACTCATGAGAAGGTGATCAAGGAGCTAGGAAAACAGGTCAAGAAGGTGAAGAAGAGTCGAGATCATTTCAAGAAGAAGGTGGAGAAGCTTACTTCCGCCGGAGATATTCCTCTGGACCTCTTTATGGAGGAGACTGCCCCTGCAGCACATACAACACAGCCATCAGAGCAGGAGGCTGACAGAGAGCCGGTGAAAAGAGTTGTGGTGACCCAGACAAAGGACTTGGAGATTCAGTTGGAGGACCCTGAGGGAGATGATGAGTTTGTGCAGCTACAGGACCCCACCAGTGACCCTATGCAGACAGAGACCTCATACGGAGTTTTCTTTACTCTTTATCCCTCCCCTGGTCTTATCTTTTCTTTTAGCATTGAGGACAATGCTAATTTCTATTAGGGGGTGGTCTTATTTTGCTTATTTTGATTTGATGACTTTGATGACTGGCTTGTAATAATTCTGACACTATTTTTCTTTACTTTTACTTATCGTTATTTTCATTTTTGTTATTTTTTCACTTTTGGTATGTATATAACTTTACCATTCCATGTATATACTTATCCCCATTTTGTGTATATTCGTTTTTACTCCCCTATTATACATATTCATTTTACGTTTCGTATTTTACTTTATAACTTCTTTTGTATTTTTCTTTAATAGCATACCTTCTTATTTCCTTTAGTAGCTTCTTTTTGAATTTGTAGCTTCTTTTTACATTTTTTTCATGATCAATAAGCCTTTGGTTTTCTCAATGCCACGGTTCTTTCCAAAGGTGGAAATTTTGTGAACGAGGTGGCTCTTCCCAACCATGGATGGCGTGACAACCTTCTTAAGGGATTGAGTCTGTTTTTCTTTCTGTTTTGATATATAGTAGTAATGAATAAAAGTGGACCAAGTAGGCTTCATTTGGAACTAAAACATCTACCTTCGACCTCAAGGTTAGAGACAAGTTTGTTGATGAGATTAGCTCTAGTTGTGACCTTTAGAATCTTGAGTTGACTAAAACTATCATCAAGTGGTTTCTGTGAGCCATCTGTGATCTTCAATCTTAGCTAGGGTTGTTGTGGGCCCTAGACTCTTTTCTCTTTAACAATCTGGTAGCTTGAGAGGTGAGTTTGAATTGCAAGTCCAAGTCCCGTGCCAACAAGTCTAGAACTTGCCCCGAATGTTGTCACGACCTGAAATCCTCTCTGTCGGGACCGTGATGGCGTCTAATGTTAAACCCTCTAGACAAGCCAACATGATTAATCAAATTTATTACAAACCTTTATTATTAAATAAGAACAAGTGAAATGCGACTTTCCATATTCAAAAGCTTAAAAATAAGAACATATCAAAAGAAATACATCATTAAATCCACAATTTGTTACGAATTCTTACATAACCAACCCAGATCTTTGGAGTCACAATGTCACGGACTATATACGATTAATACATATAAGGGTTCGAAAGAGTAAATACATCTGTTTTGGAATACTAAAATAGAAAATAGAGGGAGTGAAGGGACGCCAAGGCCTACGGACGCCTGCAGGTCTACCTCGGTGTCTCCGGGTGGACTGAAGGAAGCCTCCTCGCGTAAGTATCCAAATGGTCCGGTACTGGGATCTGTGCAAAAGAGCACAGAGTGTAGTATCAGTACAACCGACCCCATGTACCGAGTAAATGTCGAGCCTAACCTCGGCGAAGTAATGACGAGGCTAGGACACGACAAATAATACAACATGTGCAGTTTAATAATATATAACAGGAAATAACAACAGGAAGTATGTAATTAAGTACAGAAACAGGGAGAACATGTTGAGGTAAGGGGGTAACAATAAACAGAAATAAGGAACAAGGCGACAGTCTAAATATAAAAATAATGACAGGAATTAACAACATCAAATAAACAGGTAAATGAAAATGGCACGTCATGTCCCCTCGTGCTAAATTATCATAAAAATGCGGCACGGAATGTCCCCTCGTGCATAAATAACATAATCACGGCACGGAATGTCCACTCATGCACAAATAACAATAACACGTCACAGAATGTCCCCTCGTGCATAAATATCACAACACGACACGGAATGTCCCCTCATGCATAAATAACATAATCACGGCACGGAATGTCCCCTCGTGCATAAATAACATAAACACGACACGGAATGTCCCCTCGTGCATAAATAACATAACCATGGCACGAAATGTCCCCTCGTGCATAAATAACATAAACATGGCACAAAATGTCCCCTCGTGCATAAATAACATAAATATGGCACGAAATGTCCCCTCATGCATAAATAACATAAATATGGCACGGAATGTCCCCTCGTACATAAATAACATAAAACAACAGTTTAGCAAGAAAATCAACAATATGAAACCATAAATGCAAAGGAATAATACCGTCCCCGCAAGGGACACAGCTATAACCAATCTTCCATAAGTGTATAAGTTAACAAAATATTCCTCAACCGAACAAGTACTCAACAGCGTTCACAACAAAGAATTTCCATCAAATAAATAACCACCAAATTGATATTAATTCCATAACACAATAAACCTCAATGAAAAATCACATAATTGCTCCTATTCGACTCACGGGCATGCTTGACCACAATATATAAGTACTCGTCACCTCACCTATACGTTGGACATGGAATAATCACGTAGCAAATAAGACTCAACACCTATTCCCTCAAGCTAAGGTTAGGCCAAACACTTACCTCGACTCCAAGAATCCAAATCAAGCCTCAAGCACCGCTTTACCTTTCGATCCCGACTCCAAATCAATTGTATCTAGAGATAATTGACCCAATAACATCAATAAACGCTAAACAATTCAGTTCCAATGCTTAATTATAGAATTCAACATTCTTCCTAAAAATACAAAAATCGACCCGGGCCTGCTTGGTCGAAATAAGAGGTTCGGACCAAAACCCGATCACCCATTCCCTCACGAGCCCGTATATATAATTTGTTTTGAAATCCGACCCCAAAACGAGGTCAAATTCCCAAATAATCAAAAAGCCCTAATTCTACCCAAATCCCTAATTTTCCACCTTAATTCCCTTGTTTTTAGGCCTAAAATCTAATGGGTGTTAGTAAAAATGGAGGAAAACAAGTCAAAGATTACTTACCTAAGAGGTTATGGTGGAGATATGCTTCAAAAATCGCCTAAGAGGTTTGGAGAAGAAGAGGTTTATGAAAAAATGGAGGAATCCCGTAATACATTATGTTTTGGACATTTTAAAATCGCTGGGCAAAATTACTCTCCGCGTTCGCGAAGAGTTGGTTACAAAACCTATGCGTTCGCGGTTGTGGGGCTGCGTTCGCACAGGGTAAAAGGTACCCATCCCCCAGATCCCCTCTTATGTTGTGCGTGCGCGACCTACATGGTGCGTTCGCATAGCTACCTCAGTCCTACCCTCCGCGTTCGCATCCACCTGGGTGCGTTCGCATTGAGCAATTTTCCCTGTGCTCCGCGTTCGCACCTGGTGTGGTGCGTTCGCACTGTACTAACCAACCCCTTCTGCAGCCTACATTGTGCGTTCGCATAGGACAAACTCTTAAACACCAGCAACAGCAATCATACACCATATTTTTACCAAATTTTGCACTCCAACACCTACCCGAAACTCACCCGAGCCCTCGGGGCTCAAAACCAAATATGCACACAACCTCAAAAATATCCTACGGACTTATTCGAGTAATCAAAACACCAAAATAACATCATAAACAACGAATTAAACCTGAAAATCCATGAAAGTTCTCAAAACTTCTTAAACTTCAATTTTTGCATTTTTGGATCCGAATCACTTCAAACCAAGTCCGTTTCTTACCAAACTTCATAGATAGCACATATAAACCATATCGAACCTGTACCAGGCTCCGGAACCAAGATACGGTCCCGATACCACAGGTTTCACATCAAATTTCATTTTCAAAAACCTTTATATTTTTCAGAAAATAATTTTCTTTAAAATTTCATTTCTCGGACTTGGGACCTCGGAATTCGATTCCGGGCATACGCCCAAGTCCCATATTTTCCTACGGACCCTTTGGGATTGTCAAATCACGGGTTCGGGTCCGTTTACCAAAAATGTTGACCAAAGTCAACTTTATCCAAATTTCAACACAAAAATATTATTTTTTATCAGTTTTTCACATAACGACTTCCCGGCTTCACGCCCGGGATGCGCACGCAAATCGAGGTGAGATAGAAGGAGGTTCTCATGACCTCGAAACACAGGTTATCTGAAACTACACAGGATGACCTTTTGGGTCATCACAATCTCCACCTCTAAAACAAACGTTCGTCCTCGAACGGACACAAAAAGATACCTGAATCGGGGAAAAGGTGGGGATATCGGCTCCGTATATCAGACTCGGACTCCCAAGTAGCTGCCTCAACAGGTTGACCTCTACACTGAACACGAAATGAAGGATAACTCTTCGATATCAACTAACGAACTTGCCGAGCTAATATGGCTACCGGCTCCTCCCCATAAGTCAAATCCTTGTCCAACTGGACACTGCTGAAGTCTAGCACATGAGACGGGTCGGCAATAAACTTCTGAAGCATAGATACATGAAACACCGAATGTACAGCTGATAAACTCGGTGGTAAAACAAGTATGTAGGCCACCTCCCCTACCTTCTCAAGAATATCAAAGGGATCAATGAACCTAGGGCTCAACTTGCCCTTCTTCCCGAACCTCATCACGCCCTTCATGGGCGACACCCAAAGAAATACCCGGTCTCCTATCATAAATGCCAAATCACAAACTCTGCTGTCTGCATAACTCTTCTGCCTGGTCTGAGCTGTACAAAGTCTATCCTGGATGATCTTCACCTTGTCCAAGGCATCCTAGACTAACTGTGAACCCAACAACCTAGCCTCTCTTGGCTCGAACCATCCGACTGGCGACCGACACCGCCTACCATACAATGCCTCATAAGGAGCCATCTGAATGCTCGACTGGTAGCTATTGTTGTAGGCAAACTCAGCTAAAGGCAAGAATTGGTCCCATGAACCTCCAAAGTCAATGACACATGCCCGCAACATATCCTCCAAGATCTGAATAGTACGCTCGGACTGTCCGTCCGTCTGAAGATGAAACGATGTGCTCAACTCAACCTGTGTGCCCAACTCACGCTGAAATACTCTCCAGAAGTGGGAGGTAAACTGAGTTCCTCGGTCAGAAATAATGGACACGGCCACACCATGCAAGCGTACAATCTCCCTGATGTAGATCCTTGCCAACTTCTCCGACGAATACGAAACGGATACAGGAATGAAGTGTGTTGACTTGGTCAGCCTATCCACAATGACCCACACCGCATCAAACATCCTCTGAGTCCGTGGGAGCCCAACTACGAAATCCATGGTAACACACTCCCACTTCCACTCGGGAAGCTCAATCTGTTGCATCAAACGATCGGGTCTCTGGTGCTCGTACTTAACCTGTTGACCGTTCAAGCACCGAGCTACAGATTCCACAATGTCTTTCTTCATCCTCCGCCACCAATAAGGTTGCCGCAAGTCCTAGTACATCTTCGCGGCGCCCGGATGAATGGAATACCGGTAACTATGGACCTCCTGCAATATCAACTCACGAATACCATCAACATCAGGCACACAAATACGGCCCAGCATCCTCAAGACTCCATCATCATCAACTGTAACCTGCTCGGAACCTCCGTGTCGGACCGTATCTCTAAGAACACATAAATGACGATCATCATACTGCCAATATCGAATACGATCAAACAATGAAGAACGGGCTACAGTATAATCTAAAACACTGCCATTCTCTGAAACATCCAATTTCATGAATCGATTGGCCAAGGCCTGAACATCTAAAGCAAGCGGTCGCTCCCCGACCGGTATATAAGCAAGATTACCCATGCTGGATGACTTCCGGCTCAAAGCATCGGCCACCACATTGGCCTTTCCCGGATGATATAGAATGGTAATGTCATAATCTTTCAACAGCTCTAACCATCTTCTCTGCCTCATATTCAACTCTTTCTGCTTGAACAGATACTGCAAACTCTTATGATCAGTGAACACCTCACATGACACACCATACAGATAATGCCTCAAAATCTTCAGCGCATGTACAATGGCTGCTAACTCTAAATCATGTACTAGATAGTTCTTCTCATGGACCTTCAGCTGACGTGAAGCATAAGTTATAACCTTGCCATCATGCATCAACACTGCACCAATTCAACCCGTGAAGCATCACAATACACAGCATATGGCCTTGATCCTGAGGGCAAAACCAACATCGGTGTCGTGGTCAAGGCTATCTTGAGCTTCTGAAAGCTCGCCTCACACCCATCTGACCACCTAAACTGGGCACCCTTCTGAGTCAACCTGGTCATCGGGGTTGCGATAGATGAAAAGCCCTCCACAAATCGGCGATATTAACCTGCTAAGCCCAAGAAACTCCTTGTTTCCGTGGCTGTAATGGGTCTAGGCCAGTTCTTGACTGCCTCTAATTCCTTATAGTTGTTCATAGCCAATTACAGAATTGTCAACTAACTTCACGTTAACAAAGAAAATCTCCTTTCCAACCTTCACAATACCGATAACGAGATACGATGCTTGAAGACCTTGTAATTATATACCTGAATTAACGTGCCTCATTTAACGCCACATGGGCGGGAACCTACCTTGTAGGTCACAGCTCAATAATTATAACACGGATTTGAAAAATTATGCACAGTTAATTAATTAATCATTCATTTATTTATTTATAATATTATTATTATTATTATTATCTTATACATAAATTGTTTATTTGAATAAGTCTAACATGCATGACTCCCTACCAGATCTATAGTAAAAAAAAATTAATTCACAAGAGAGAATTTAAACACAAGAATTTCCATCACAAGGATCTCATCCCTACATAACTTCCACCGCGACTCGTAGCCCGGTTTAAATACACCAAATCATATTAACACGCGAGGATCTCGTCCTCAATTCTGAATCACAAGTAATATGCATATCGTGCCAATCGAAATATTCCATTTCTTTCCTTTAAATATTTTCCATTAAATAAAATTACAACACGTAATGATAGACACAGTTATCTCCATAGAATTTCTCAATACAAGTATTCACATAAGTAGATTTTTGAGTTACGAAGCTCACCCGAGAGTGGAGTATATTAGAAGAATTTTTATTAGATACGCATAACCGAATTAAGTTTAGGAAATTATCACTTTATAATAATTAGAGATTGTTCTTGCAATGACACTATCTAATGTAACGACCTCAACCATACCATAGAAAATATATCAACATGCTGGGTTTCCACCTCTAGGAATCTGACCTCCACTTTCGACATTACGACTCACTTTTCCCTAGCTGGTCATGTAGATGAGTTGTAACTGGAATGGGGCATGTATCTTGAGTGCTCTGATGAAATATGACTCTCCCAAGTCTAGGACAATTTCTACCACTAGCCGACATAAAGTATCAACTTGCCCTGAGTCGCACAAAATTTTACACTCATAATTGAGTCCTTTAATGAGTCCGTGGACTTGCCCTCTGGCTAGATAAATCGAAGTAGGAGTATGACGGGCTAACTTATCGAACTTGATGGCATATTCTGACACCGTCATATGACCTGACGCACCCGTTCAAACCTTATGCGCCACATATTATGGAGAGTACGAGAACAACTATTTCAAAAGCATTTATGAGAACTGAGTCAAGTAATTGATGCTTCGTTGGCTGGTCATCCTCTTCGTAGGCTTGCCACAAACACCGGCGGCCAATTTCTTCTTTTACCATATGGACTCAACACTGTTGAGATACCCCTTTTATTCATATACTTTTCATTATTATTTTGGGGTGACTCTCATCTCTATTGTCACACAATGATCACAAAAGCAGAGCTCTATGCTGATAAATCTTGGTGCGAACTATGTAGTCCAAAAGCTTGCTAGTCATTGTACTCCCTCTGGAGCACCCCAAAATCCGCAACCGTGACTTCCGCGATGAGTAGACCTTCTGTAGATTTAAAGTTGTTTGAATAAATCCTTTGGTATTGAAGTATAGGGCTATTATAAGGAGGCAGACGTACCGAAATTCCCAGCTTTATCTCTTGCAAAATCCCCGGACTTATACATTCCAAGCCAAAACCGATATAACACATGGCCTCGCAATCTATTCCTTGAGAGTGGACTTCCCCACTTGGCACGAAGTCATAGGTCACAACGTCTGATAATTCACAATGTTAAACTTCACAGCTCATGTAAATCAACCCCGATGCTTTCAACTATTCCCTTATTATGCAATACTTGAGTAACTATAAATCCTTCTAGAATCTAGATGAGTCAAACATGTACCGACTGAGCTAGAACCTCGGTGTCTAGATCCACTTGAGACTGTACAATAGGTGTTGATGTCCGAGCTTTAGACTGAGCTCTGCTTCCGTCTCTTCCCCTATCGGAGCTGTCACTGGGGCTTCATCTCTTGTCCGGTTGTAGACGTTTTGCGTGTTATCGAGATTTTTGAGAGGACAAGAGTAGGGAAGTTCAATCATCAATGGTAGAATAAATTCGCACGATGGAGTAGAATAGAAGGGAAATTGTTCCTAACTTCATAGCCTCTGAGAGATAAGTACAGACGTCTCCGTACCGATTCCTCAGACTCTACCAAGTTTGTCCGTGAATTGTGAGACCTAAACAACCTAGTGCTCTGATACCAACTTGTCACGACCCAAAATTTCCCCCGTCGGGACCGTGATGGCGTCTAACGTTGAACCCGCTAAACAAGCCAACGTGATTAATCAAATTTATTACAAACCTTTATTATTAAATAAGAACAAGTGAAATGCGACTTTCCATATTCAAAAGCTTAAAAATAAGAACAGATCAAAAGAAATACATCATTAAATCCACAATCTGTTACGAATTCTTACATAACCAACCCAGATCTTTGGAGTCACAATGTCACAGACTATATACGATTAATACATATAAAGGTCCGAAAGAGTAAATACATATGTTTTGGAATACTAAAATAGAAAATAGAGGGAGTGAAGGGACGCCAAGGCCTACGGACGCCTGCAGGTCTACCTCGGTGTCTCCGGGTGGACTGAAGGAAGCCTCATCGCGCTAGTGTACAAAGGGTCCGGTACTGGGATCTGTGCAAAAGAGCACAGAGTGTAGTATCAGTACAACCGATCCCATGTACTGGGTAAGTGTCGAGCCTAACCTCGACGAAGTAGTGACGAGGCTAGGACATGACAACTAATACAACTTGTGCAGTTTAATAATATATAACAAGAAATAACAACAGGAAATATGCAATTAAGTACAGAAACGGGGAGAACATGCTGAGGTAAGAGGATAACAATAAACAGAATTAAGGAACAAGGCAACAGTCTAAATATAAAAATAATGACAGGAATTAACAACATCAAATAAACAGGTAAATGAAAATGGCACGGCATGTCCCCTCATGCTAAAATATCATAAAAACACGGCACGGAATGTCCCCTCGTGCATAAATAACAATAACACGGCACGGCATGTCCCCTCGTGCATAAATATCATAGCACGGCACGGAATGTCCCCTCGTGCATAAATAACATAAATATGGCATGGAATGTCCCCTCGTGCATAAATAATATAACCATGGAACGAAATGTCCCCTCGTGCATAAATAACATAAACATGGCACGGAATGTCCCCTCGTGCATAAATAACATAAACATGGCACGGAATGTCCCCTCGTGCATAAATAACATAAATATGGCACGGAATGTCTCCTCGTGCATAAATAACATAAAACAACAGTTTGGCAAGAAAATCAACAATAAGAAACCATAAATGCAAAGGAATAATTAAAGGAATAATACCGTCCTGGCAAGGGACACAGCTATAACCAATCTTCCACAAGTGTATAAGTTAACAAAATATTCCTCAACCGAACAGTACTCAACAGTGTTCACAACCAAAATTTCCATCAAATAAATAACCACCAAATTGATATTAATTCCATAACACAATAAACCTCAATGAAAAATCACATAATTGCTCATATTCGACTCACGGGCATGCTTGACCGCAACATATAGGTACTCGTCACCTCACCTATACGTTGGACATGGAATAATCACGTAGCAAATAAGACTCAACACCTATTCCCTCAAGCTAAGGTTAGGCCAAACACTTACCTCGACTCCAAGAATCAAAATCAAGCCTCTAGCACCGCTTTACCTTTCGATCCCGACTCCAAATCAATTGTATCTAGAGATAATTGACCCAATAACATCAATAAATGCTAAACAATTCAGTTCCAATGCTTAATTATAGAATTCCCAACATTCTTCCTAAAAATTCAAAAATCGACCCCGGGCCCGCTTGGTCGAAATTGTCACGACCCCAAATCCTAACAGGTCGTGATGGTGCCTATCGTGGAACTAGGCTAGACAACCATCACATTACTACCCATTTGTTCTATTATAATATTTCAAAAATCAATAATAAGCAGCAAACAGAGTATAAAATAATGTCTTACCTCAAACTAGCCCGGAAAGCTATTCTGCAACCCTCTTATCTCACGAATCAACTTCCGAGTGCTCCAAATCTATAAAGATCAGATCTTTCTCATTAAATAATGCTAAGGGAGTGAATTCCAATTGCAAAATACCAATTTTAGCACAAAACCCGAAATTTGCAAAAAACCCACCCCCGGGCCCGTGTCTCGGATCTCGAAATTTTTTATACCAAAATGTTCTTCATCGTCTCACGAGTCTGTACATATTAAGAACGCTAAAATCGGAGTTCGTTTGACCCCTCAAATCATCTCCTAAAGGTCTCATAATCTCAAGCCCTAACTCCACCTTTTTCTCCTGATTTTCATGAATTAAACACTGGTATTTTGATCCTTAATCACATATAATCGGGTTTTAGGGTCCAAAATCCTTACCTCAATGAAGAACAATGATTTCCTCTCTTCAAAATCGCCTCAAAAGCTCTCTTCCCGTACAAAAATGGTGGAAAAGTGGGTTATGGTCGCGGATTAATTTAATATAACTGCCCAGGGTTTTAAAATACCCTGTGCGTTCGCACGCACCCAGGCGCGTTCGCACTGCCCATTTCCTCCTTGGCCAGCCCACGCGTCCAACACAGTGCGGTCGCACCTTCCTTCACGCGATCGCCCTACCTTCTCTCCCTCTACTCCGCGATCGCACCTCCTCACCTGGGATCGCACAAAAAAAATTACTGGGCCTCACCAACTGACCTATGTGATCGCATAAGACACCTCGCGATCGCATAGAGGAAAATCCTACCTGCAACACATCAGCAAAAACAACAGTTCTTCTAAGGCTAAAAATGCCCGTTAACCACCCGAAATCAATCCCGAGCCCCTCGGGACCCCAACCAAATCTACCAACACATCATAATTGATTATTCAAACTTAGTTGCACTCTCGGAATACCAAAAATAACATTAAAACACCAAAATCACGCCGGATTCAAGCCTAAGAACTTTGAAATTTCTAAAATCCACCAACGATGCCGAAACTATCCAAAACAACTCTGATTGACCTGAAATTTTGCAGACATATCCAAAATGACATTGCGAACCTGTTCCGACTATCGGAATTCCATTGCGACCTCGATAGCCTATTTTCCACTACCGACCGGAAATCACAAAAAACTAACTTTCGCCAATTCAAGTTTAATTCTACATCGGACATCACAATTTTTTTTCGGACACACTCCTAAGTCCTAAATCACCTAACGAAGCTATCTGAGTCACAAAATCAGCATTCCGATGTCGTTTACAAATAAGTCAACTCTCAGTTGACTTTTCCCACTTTAAGGCTATTTTAAAAGACTAAATTCTCACTATAACCATTCCGATTCTGAGCCTACCAACTCTAACACATCATAAACAGTATAACCAACCTATGACAAGGCAATAACAGTAAATTAAATGCAGATTCTATGTAACGATCGATCGGGTCGTTACATTCTCCCCCTCTTAAACAAACGTTCATCCTCGAACGAGTCTAGAAACATACCTGGAGTCTCAAACAAGTGAGGATATTTGCTCTGCATCTCCCGCTCGGTCTCCCAAGTAGCCTCTTTCACTGGCTGACCTCTCCAATGTACCTTTACTGAAGCTATATTCTTAGACCTCAACTTTCTGACCTGACGGTCCAAAATTTCTACTGGTTCTACCTCATATTACATATCACCCTCAAGTTGAACTGTGCTGAAGTCTAACACATGAGATGGGTCACCAACATATTTCCTGAGCATCGACACATGAAATACCGGATGAACACTTGACAAGATGGGTGGAAAGGCAAGTCTATAATCCACCTCTCCAACCTTCTGAAGTACCTCAAAAGGACCAATAAACCGAGGACTCAGCTTTCCCCTCTTTCCGAACGTCATAACACCCTTCATGGGTGATACCTTCATAAATACCTTCATGGGTGATACCTCTTTCCATAAAGGACACATCCCGGACCTTCCGGTCCGCATAACTCTTCTACCTAGACTGCGCCATGCGAAGTTGTTCTTGAATCAACTTCACCTTCTCCAACGCATCCTGAATCAAATATGTGCCCAATAGCTTAGCCTCACCGGGCTCGAACCAACCAACCGGAGATCTACACATCCTACCATATAAATACTCATACGGGGCCATCTGAATACTGTACTGGTAGCTGTTATTATATGCAAACTCCGCTGGTGGCAGAAACCGGTCTCATGAACCACCAAAATCAACCACACAAGCACGTGACATGTCCTCCAAAATCTGAATAGTCTGTTCCGACTGCCCGTCGGTCTGAGGATGAAATGTTGTGCTCAACTCTACCTGAGTACCCATACCTCTCTGCACGGCCTCCCAAAACTGAGATGTGAACTGAGTACCTCTGTCAGAAATAATAGAAACCGGAAGTCCATGCAATCGGACAATCTCCCTAATGTAAATACCAGCTAACCGCTCTGAAGTATAAGTAGTACCAACAGGAATGAAGTGCGCGGACTTGGTCAATCTATCCACAATGACCCAAATAGCATCAAAACCCTTCGAATTCCGTGGAAGCCCAACTACAAAGTCCATAGTGATCTGCTCCCACTTCCACTCTGGAATAACTAACCTCTGAAGTAATCCACCTGGTCTCTGGTGCTCATACTTGACATGATGGCAGTTGAGACACCGTGCTACATACTCAACAATATCTCTCTTCATCCGCCTCCACCAATACTGCTGTCTCAAGTCCTGATACATCTTCGCAGCACCCGGATGGATGGAATACCGCGAGCTGTGGGCCTCTGCTAATATCAACTCTCGAAGCCCATCCACATTGGGCACGCAAATATGGCCCTGCATCCTCATAACACCGTCATCACCAATAGTCACATCCCTGGCATCATCCCGACGGACCCTATCCTGAAGTACTAGCAAATGTGGATCATCATACTGCCGAGCTCTAATCTGATCATAAAGAGAAGACCGGGAAGCCATGCTAGCTAATACCCCCGGAGGGTCTAACAAATCCAATCTCACCAACTGACCCGCTAAAGCCTGAACATCAAGTGCTAAAGGTCGCTCTGTTGCTGAAAGGTAAGCTAGACTCCCCAAACTCTCGGCCCTGCGACTCAAATCATCGGCCACTACATTGGCCTTCCCCGGATGATACAAAATAGTGAGTTCATAATCCTTGAGAAGCTCTAACCAGCTCCTCTGACGCAAATTCAAGTCCTTCTGCCTCAGCAGATACTGCAAACTACGATGATCAGTGAAAATCTCACACTGTACCCCATACAAATAATGGCGCCAAATCTTTAAGGCATGAACAATGGCAGCTAACTCAAGATCGTGCACTGGNTAAACTGTGTAAGAACCCGAACCAGTAGATAAAACTAGTACCGGAGTTGTGGTCAATGCTGACTTGAGCTTCTGAAAGCTCTCCTCACACTCATCAGACCATCTGAATGGAGCACCCTTATGGGTCAATCTGGTCAATGGTGAAGCAATAGAAGATAATCCCTCCACAAAGCAACGATAATAACCCGCCAGACCAAGGAAACTCCTAATCTCCGTAGCTGAGGACGGTCTAGGCCAAATCTGCACCGCCTCAATCTTCTTCGGATCAACCTGAATACCCTCACTAGACACCGCGTTCCCCAAGAAAGCTACTGAACCAAGCCAAAACTCACACTTGGAGAATTTTGCATAAATCTTCTCCTCCTTCAACCTCTGCAACACAACTCTCAAATGTTGAGCATGCTCTTCCTGGCTACGAGAATACACCAGGATGTCATCAATGAACACAATGATGAATGAATCAAGGTAAGGCTGAAACACATTGTTCATTAATTGCATGAACGCGGTTGGGGCATTGGTCAGCCCAAATGACATAACCAGAAACTCATAATAACCATATCTGGTTCTGAAGGCAGTTTTCGGAATGTCAGAATCCCGAATCTTCAACTGATGATACCTCGATCTCAAATCAATCTTAGAAAACAATCTAGCTCCCTGAAGCTGATCAAACAAGTCATCAATACGGAGAAAAGGATACCGGTTCTTCACCGTAACCTTATTCAGCTGTCTATAATCAATACACATGCGCATGGAGCCATCTTTCTTTTTCACAAACAACACTAGTGCACCCCAAGGTGACACACTAGGCCGAGTGAACCCCTTATCTAAGAGTTCCTGAAGCTGCTCTTTCAATTCTTTCAACTCCGCCAGTGCCATGCGGTAAGGTGGAATAGAGATATGTTGGGTGTCTGGCACCAGGTCAATACCAAAATCAATATCCCTGTCAGGTGGCATGCCTGACAGGTCTGCGGGAAATACGTCCGGAAAATCACGGACCACGAGAACAGAATCAACAGAAGTAGTCTCATTACTAACATCCCTCACAAAAGCAAGATAAGATTCACACCCTTTCTCAACCATACGCTGAGCCTTCAAATAAGAAATCACTCTGCTAGGCACATGCTCTATAGACCCTCTCTACTCAACTCTCGGAACTCCGGGCATAGCTAGGGTCACGGTCTTAGCGTGACAATCAAGAATAGCATGACATGGGGATAATCAATCCATGCCCAGAATTACATCAAAATCAACCATACTGAGTAACATCAAGTCCACTCGGGTCTCCAAACCCCCAATAGATATAAGACACGACCGATACACACGGTCTACAACAATAGTATCGCCCACCGGAGTCGAAACATGAACAGACATAACTAAAGACCCACGGGGCATATTCAGAAAGTGAGCAAAATAGGATGAGACATAAGAGTATTTGGAACCAGGGTCAAATAAGGCCAAAGCATCACTATGACAGACTGAGATAGTACCTGTAATCACCACATCTGAGGTCATAGCATCAGGCCTGGCCGGAAGTGCATAAATACGTGGCTGGCCTCCACCTGCTCGACCTCCCCCTCTAGGGCGGCCTCTAGCTGCCTGACCACCACCCATGGATTCCTGGGTAGGTGGTGAAGTGACTGGGGCTGAAGTCAAGGGTTGAACCCTCTGCTGAGATGAACTACCAGGACGACGAGGACACTGCCTCCAACCATGTCCGAACTCTCCACACTCAAAACAACCATCTGGAGCTGAAGATGGGGACTGAAGAGAACCCCTGCCACCATGAAAACCGCCGGATGAACCGTGCATAGAAGAACCCTGATATGATGATGCTCTGGAGGAGCTCTGAGCTAGAAGGGCACTAAAATATGAACGTCCCTAATGATAACTGCGAGGACCCTGCCCCGAAGATGCACCACTGTAAGCTAGGCGAACTGGCTGAGGAGGTCTAAATCGACGACCTCTACTGTGCTGAAACTGCCCTCTGGAAGGGGAACCACTGAAGCTACCTGATCCCCGAGGCCTCTTAGACTCCCTCTCCTCACGCTCCTGCCTACGAACCGACTGAATATCCCGAGCAATGTCAACTACCTGCTCAAATGTAGCTCCAGACACTCTCTCCCTGGTCATCAAAATGTGAAGCTGATACGTGAGACCATCTACAAACCTCCTGATCCTCTCCCTATCCGTAGGGACTAACTCCGAAGCATGTCTAGCCAACTCGGAAAACCTCATCTCGTACTGAGTAACTGACGACTCTCCCTGCCACAGCTGCTCAAACTGCCTGCGTTGCTCCTCTCTGTGGGACTGAGGAACGTACTTCTCCAAAATATCGTGGAGAACTGCTGCCAGGTGAGAGGTGTTGAACCAACCGGCCTACGCCTCTCGAATGCCTCCCACCAAGTGAAAGCAGCACCCGTAAACTGAAATGTAGCAAACGAGACCCTACTAGTCTCCAAAATACCCGCAGTACGTAGTATCCTCTGGCATTTATCCAGAAAACCTTAGGCATCTTCACCCTCTGTGCCGCTGAAAGTCGGAAGCTGAAGTCTACTGAACCTCTCCAGCCTACGCTGCTCATCCTCGGGCATAGCTGGGACTACATAGTCCTGATCTGGGGCCACCGGCTGGGCTGGGACTACCCCCGGTGCCTGAATACCCTGTACAGCCTGCTCAGGTGTTCGGGTAGCTGGAGTCTGAATGCCTCCCCCGGTCTGAGCTACAGTGGCAGTAGTAGATAGGGGTGGGCATAAAATTTGAAAAATCGAATTCCAAACCGAACCGAACCGAATTAATTTGGTATTTCTATTTCAGTTTTTTCGGTATTTCAGTTTTTTCGGTACGAAAATTTCGGTATTTCGGTAATTTGGTTCGGTATACGGTATTGGAATTTTGGTATTTCGGTATTTCGGTATACCGAAATAGTGTAGTCCAAGCCCAACTTTTTTTTATTTTATTTTTTAGCCCAATAACCTTAAGTCCACACCCCAAAAGTCCAAAATACCTATTAATTTAATATTTCTCGTATTACTACTAATATAACAAAAAAGTGAAATTGATATCTTAAACTATGAGTAGAAAAGTATTTAGAATCAATAGAAAAGGTTTCCTTTTCGATGACTTATTTTGCAAACTTTAAATTAAAAAGTCAGATAGTTACTTCTATTTCAATTTGAATATATAGCTAACATTATTTCGATAAAGACCATTTAACAAACAGATACACTGACCATTTTCAGTTTAATACAAGTTGTAATTGTTTCAAAAGTCGAAGAGCTACAAATTTGAATAAGTAGAAGCCTCGTAACATAGATTTGGTTTAAACCGAAACCATACCGAACCAAAATAAGAAATACCGAACCGTACCGAAATATTTTGGTATGGTATTTGGTATACACAATTGATAAACCGAATACCGAAATACCGAACCGAAATTCTTAAATACCGAACTGAATTACCGAATGCCCACCTCTAGTAGTAGACATAGCAACTGCCTGAGCCAAACTAGTGCACACTGTCAATATCTGAGCTAGGGTCTCCTGAAGACCCGGAATAACAATAGGCACTGCCGGTGCCTGAGACTGTCCCGCTAGAGCACCCTCGGCAGGAACCTGATCCTGAATAATAGGGGGATCATGTGGTACTGTCCCTGTTGTTGCGCGGGTTGGTCCCCTAACTCCACCACGGCCCCGACCCCTTGTGGGTCTGGCTGGTGTCTAGTCACCCTGATCGGTAGTGCGTGTCCTCACCATATGTGAGAGAATGAAACAACATGAGTTTAGATTTCGAGAACCAATAGATTTCCATGAAAGAGTTCAAGAAATTGAGATTTTTCCTAAGAGTTCTGCAGCCTTCGAAGATAAGTACAGACGTCTCCGTACCGATCCGCAAGACTCTACTGAACCTGCTCATGACCGTTGAGTCCTATGTAACCTAGAGCTCTGATACCAACTTGTCACGACCCCAAATCCTAACAGGTTGTGATGGCGCCTATCGTGGAATTAGGCTAGCCAACCATCACCTTACTACCCTTTTTTTCAATTAAAATAGTTCACAATTAAATAATAAGCAANCGCAAGACTCTACTGAACCTGCTCATGACCGTTGAGTCCTATGTAACCTAGAGCTCTGATACCAACTTGTCACGACCCCAAATCCTAACAGGTTGTGATGGCGCCTATCGTGGAATTAGGCTAGCCAACCATCACATTACTACCCATTTGTTCTATTATAATATTTCAAAAATCAATAATAAGCAGCAAACAGAGTATAAAATAATTTCTTTGAGTCTTTAAGCCCCAATAATAATCTAACAGTCTAAACAATTCTCCCAAGACTGGAGTCAACCGATCACGAGCATCTAAGAAATAAACTAACTTTGTTAATGTCTTAACAATGTCTATGAAATAGATACTAATTAGAGGGGTAGGCATTCCCGTCTGCCCTTACACAGGGCCCCCCAAAGAAAAAAGTTCCTCTCCATCTCCCTTTGCCAAATATAGACTGAAAGAATATCCTAACTCTCTATGGTCAAGAAGCAGGGACGCAGTTGCTGCCGAAAGCCTATTTTTTCCATTGGAGAGGCACTTAGCAGCCAAATATTGTTCAATAAGATACCAAAGTGGATGATTGACTCATTCCTGTTGCTGGTAGGTGCGACTATGTGAGTTGAAATTAAGAACATAAATCCAGTAGCACAAATAAAGGAAGGGAAATGGAGAAGCTGCGGACGCTGGACAGCTACCTCGAAATCCCGAAACTGATGACCACGAACTCGGACGACTACTGCTCTGAACCAGTACCTGGATCTGCACACAGGGGTGCAGGGAGTAATGATGAGTACACCAACTCATTAGTAATGAAAAAAAACACAGTCTGAAGTATATGAAACACACAGCACAAAACACGAATCCACAAAACAGTAAAACATCAAGTCTCAATACAGTATACATAAGTTCGTAAACCAGCTTCCATGAAATCCTTTGAAACAAGTATATTTTCCAATATTTCTCAGTAAAACTCTCAGTAATATCAGTTTGAAAAATGAAGTGAATCATAGTCAAAGCTCAGTAAAATATCATCATAAAACTGCCCCTCGGGCCATAATCATCACTCGTAACAATTTCCCTCAGCACCTCACCATCACTCAATATCAGTCCCGCGGGCAACCTCACTGTCACTCATGCCTCCCAATTACTCATCACTCGGCACTCGCACTCAGTAGGTACCTGCGCTCACTGGGGGTGTGTACAGACTCCGGAGGAACTCCTACATCCCAAGCGCTATAAACAAGCCACGTCATGGCATAAATCACTCTCAGGCACTCGGCCTCTCTCATATCATAACATCCTCACAACATTGGCCCTCGGCCTCACTCATATCATAACATCCTCACAAAATTGGCCCTCGGCCTCACTCAGTCAAACACTCTCAGCATGCCACTCGGGCCATGAATAAAACGGGGTTCTCGACCCAAAATAGTATTTCATTTCAAGAAATAGTAATATCATCAAATAAGAGTGTCAACAATTTCACAAGAAAGACTGAGTAAAAAATCATAGTTTCAAAATAGTGAGAATATCAGTAAAACAGCCCCCAAGGGGTTAAAACAGATCGGCACTAGGCCCCAAACATGGCTTACAGCCCAATTGTATCAAATCATAGTAGTACTATAGAGAATAAGCTTTAAATGCAATTTCGCAACTCAATAGGTGCCTAAAAAGGTACATTTTTCAAAATTTCCAATTCGTGCACGCCCCACACTCGTCATCCAGTGTGTGCGTCACTCCAAATCCGTGAAAGGATGTAAAGTCTGGGTTTCATAACCTCAGGACAGGATTTAAAGACATTACTTACCTCAAACTAGCCGGGAAAGCTAATCTGCAACCCGCTTGCCTCTCGTATCAACTTCCGAGTGCTCCAAATCTATAAAGATCAGATCTTTCTCATTAAATTATGCTAAGGGAGTGAATTCCAGTTGAAAAATACCAATTTTAGCACAAAACCCGAAATTTGCCAAAACCCGACCCCCGGGCCCGCGTCTCGTAACTCAACAAATATTATACCAAAATGTTCTTCATCGTCTCACGAGTCTGTACATATTAAGAACGCTAAAATCGGAGTTCGTTTGCCCCCTCAAATCATCTCCTAAAGGTCTCATAATCTCAAGCCCTAACTCCACCTTTTTCTCCTGATTTTCATGAATTAAACACTGGTATTTTGATCCTTAATCACATATAATCGGGTTTTAGGGTCCAAAATCCTTACCTCAATTAAGAACAATGATTTTCTCTCTTCAAAATCGCCTCAAAAGCTCTCTTCCCGTACAAAAATGGTGGAAAAGTGGGTTATGGTCGCGGATTAATTTAATATAACTGTCCAGGGTTTTATAAAATACCTTGTGCGTTCGCACGCACCCAGGCGCGTTCGCACAGTTCCTTCCTCACTCCCTCACGTGATCTCACCACATTGCACGCGATCGCGCTGCCCATTTCCTCCTTGTCCAGCCCATGCGTCCAACATAGTGCGGTCGCACCTTCCTTCACGCGATCACACTGCCTTCTCTCCCTCTACTCTGCGATCGCACCTCCTCACCTGGGATCGCACAGAACAATTTCCTGGGCCTCACCAACTGACCTATGTGATCGCATAAGACACCCCACGATCGCATAGAGGAAAATCCTACCTGCAACACACTAGCAAAAACAATAGTTCTTCTAAGGCGAAAAATGCCCGTTAACCACCCGAAATCAATCCCGAGCCCCTCGGGACCCCAACCAAATCTACCAACACATCATAATTGATTATTCAAACTTAGTTTCACTCTAGGAATACCAAAAAGAACATCAAAACACCAAAATCATGCCGGATTCAAGCCTAAGAACTTTGAAATTTCTAAAATCCACCAACGATGCCGAAACTATCCAAAACAACTCTGATTGACCTGAAATTTTGTAGACATATCCAAAATGACATTGCGAACCTGTTCCAACTGTTGGAATTTCATTCCGACCTCGATAGCCTATTTTCCACTACCGACCAGAAATCACAAAAAACTAACTTTCGCCAATTCAAGTTTAATTCTACATCGGACATCACAAAATTTTTTCGGACACACTCCTAAGTCCTAAATCACCTAACGAAGCTATCCGAGTCATAAAATACGCATTCCGAGGTCGTTTACCAATAAGTCAACTCTCAGTTGACTTTTTCCACTTTAAGGCTATTTTAAAAGACTAAATGACTAAATTCTCACTATAACCATTCCGAGCCTACTAACTCTAACACATCATAAACAGTATAACCAACCTATGGCAAGGAAATAACAGTAAATTAAATGCAGATTCTACGTAACGATCGATCGGGTCGTTACAGAAACACGAGGTTCGGACCAAAACCCGATCACTCATTCCCCCATAATTTGTTTTGAAATCCGACCCCAAAACGAGGTCAAATTCCCAAATAATCAAAAAGCCCTAATTCTACCCAAATCCCTAATTTTCTACCTTAATTCCCTTGTTTTTAGGCCTAAAATCTAATGGGTGTTAGTAAAACTGGAGAAAAACAAGTCAAAGATTACTTACCTAAGAGGGTATGGTGGAGATTTGCTTCAAAATCGCCTAAGAGGTTTGGAGAAGAAGAGGTTTATGAAAAAATGGAGGAATCCCGTAATACATTCTGTTTTGGACATTTTAAAATTGCTGGCCAAAATTACCCTCCGCGTTCGCTGGCCCCAGGCTGCGTTCGCGAAGAGTTGGTTACACAAACCTATGCGTTCGCAGTTGTGGGTCCGCGTTCGCACAGGGTAAAAGGTACCCAGCCCCCAGATCCCCTCTTATGTTGTGTGCTCTCGACCTACATGGTGCGTTCGCATAGCTACCTCAGTCCTACCCTCCACGTTTGCATCCACCTGGGTGCGTTCGCACTGAGCAATTTTCCCTGTGCTCCGTGTTCGCACCTGTACTAACCAACCCCCTCCCCAGCCTACATTGTGCGTTTGCATGGAATCCCATGCGTTCGCATAGGACAAACACTCAAACACCAGCAACAGCAATCATACACCAGATTTTTACCAAGTTTTGCACTCTGACACCTACCTGAAACTCACCCGAGCCCTCGGGGCTCAAAACCAAATATGCACACAACCTCAAAAATATCCTACGGACTTATTCGAGTAATCAAAACACCAAAATAACATCATAAACAACGAATTAAACCTCAAAATCCATGAAAGTTCTCAAAACTTCTTAAACTTCAAATTTTGCATTCTTTTTTATCCGAATCACTTCAAATCAAGTTCGTTTCTTACCAAACTTCACATATAGCACATATAAACCATATCAAACCTGTACCGGGCTCCGGAACCAAGATACGGGCCCGATACCATAGGTTTCACATCAAATTTTATTTTCAAAAACCTTTATATTTTTCATAAAATAATTTTCTTTAAAAATTCATTTCTCGGACTTGGGACCTCGGAATTCGCTTCCGGGCATACGCCCAAGTCCCATATTTTCCTACGGACCCTCTGGGACAGTCAAATCATGGGTCCGGGTCCGTTTATCAAAAATGTTGACCAAAGTCAACTTTATCCAAATTTCAACACAAAAATATTATTTTTTATCAGTTTTCACATAACGGCTTCCCGGCTTTACGCCCAGATTGCGCACGCAAATTGAGGTGAGATAGAAATAGGTTCTCATGAACTCGGAACACATGTTAGCTAGAAATACACGGGATGATCATCACAAATGTTTTTCTAGGTGAAATTCTAAGTGTAGCTCGACTTGAGAAGTGATTATAGGCTCTCCTTGGTCCCATTTGAACTTTGAAAACTTCCATTGCCTACCATTATGATATCCTTAGTCAACCCCTTTTTATCCTAAGCCTTTTTCATTAAAAAAAAATACATTACAAGCCTTCATCCATTTTTATAATGACCCTCTCTTGGCACCCAATCTTTCCTTAGCATTCATGGTGAACAATAGGCAAAAACATAAGTTTGGGGGAGAGACGAGGAATTTCAAAATGATGAAAGGTTCAAAGAACAAAAAGAATTGATGGAAAGGAAAGGCAAAGAAAATGATGAAAAGCCAAAAAGAAGCATGTCAAAAAGAAAGTAAAGGTTGAAAGGATTCCAGAAAATAATTTTGAAAGGCATGGAATGATGAGAAAAGGAGAAAAATGATCGACATGAAGAAGAAAGAGTGATAGTGTGTCTCTCTAGTTCCCCTAAGGAAGAAGAAAATGACTCAAAGAGTCAAGAAAGTATGAGCCGAAATGAGAAAATGGAGTGCTTAAGGAAAGATGGTGCCATCATAGTTCATTATCTCCTACATTGATCCAAAAAGCCTTCATTACATCCCGCTAAAGCCCTATAGAATTTCAAGTTGAGTGAGCTTATATTAGTGGTGATTTACATGAAGGGCAAGATTATGGTACTTAGAGACGGACTTGTGACGTTCTTTTGAGAGTGATGAGTGCACTTCTTTACAATCCCTGTTTTGAGTGTCACATTCTATAAGGTGAGATTAGCTCATGGAGAGTAGAGGAGGAGGAGTCTGGGATCCACAATGACCTACGTGAGAAAGCGAATTTCCTTGATGAATTGAGTCAACCCTTGATGCTCTTGTGTCACATTAGACCTATGAAACTCAAGAAGTCATAGCATAATATTGTTGATAATGCATTTGTGTTGAGGGTAAATGCTAGTCCCAATTGATGCTTGATGAAGTCACCTTAGGACAACTGAAATTTTCCTTTCTTTTTCTTGTGGAGTTGGGAATTACCTTGTTTGCTTGAGGACAAACAAAAGCTTAAGTTTTGGGGGAGTTGATAACTAGGGATTTTAGCCGATTATTTGCTCTATTTTACTTAGGTATTGGGTCAAAAAAGCATAAAGGTATTCCCGAAAACTATCTTAATGTGCTTGCTTGCAGGGTTTGGTAAAAATGAGGCAAAGAAGCCATAATCCTACAAACTTGCACAAATTAAAGCTGGAAACTGGATCACTGACCGCAATGAAAAGCACGGCCGCGTAAGGATCACCATTGAGGCAGATACTATTATGCGGTCCGCGAAATTGAGGTTCAGAGAAGCTGCTTTTAGTACAAAAATCACCGCTGATTACGTTTGAAAAGTGTGACCGCGAAATCTTTGGCGCGGCCGCGATGGGATTTACGCTGAGAGTAGTGTTTGAGATTCAGAGACCTTGCAAATTGGGTTGAAGGAAGAACGCGGCCCGCGGCCAAATTACGCGGCCGCGAATTACTCTTACGCAGACGCGGTCACAATTCCACTGAGAGCGTGGTTTGAAGTTCAGAGACCCTGCAAGTGAAGCTTAACAGAAGAACGCGGTCCGCGTCCAAAAAATGCGGCCACGATTGAAGCTTACGCGGACGCGGCTGAATTTACGCGATCCGCAAAACCCAGTCCAACCCAAGCCCAGAATCGAAGAAACGCGGACCACTCTCACCTTTACGCGACCACGAAAGCTCAAACGCGGATGCGATCAGATTTACGCGTCCGCGAATTCTCCGCAAGGGCCTTTTTGTCTGAAATTTTCAGTTATGTATAAATAGACGTTTTTGACATTTTAGGTTAAGTTTTGTTTGAGGGAGCACGTGAACGGATGAACTTTACCTTTTGAGTAATTTTAGAGTAGATTTATCTTTTATCTTTAGATTTTCATCTTGTATTTGAATATTTTAGCTTATATTTCATCTTTATCTTTGATTCCTATCATTATTATGAGTAGCTAGACCCGATAGCTAGGATTGTGACCCGACCCTAGTGTGGGTATTTAATGTGTCTTGAATTTTAGGGCTTAATTATTTATGTGTTAGTGACATTTAGCTTGATTCATGCTTTAATTGTAGAATTAGTGGTTGCAAGCACTGATTCATGTTTTTATGACTTAGGCTCTTCTTGAGAAAGATGGACTAAGTCTAGGAAAATTAGGCTAACATGAAGGGGTGAACTCAAGAGATTGATAGCCCCAATTAAAGGGTTAAACCTAGAGATAGTAATACCCTACTTGAGTCAATTTCACTTGCATTGCATGAACACCCATTTGGGCTTGAGAAAGCCAAATCGGGCAAAGTCACTCAAACTACCGAGAGGTATAGAGTAAGTATTTTTGTGTGATGGTTATATCACGACCCCAATCATAACAAGATTTCCCTAGATTCTTGATACCCATTAGATACTCACCTAGGCAGAAGTCACTTCCTTAGTGCCTTTTATCACTTGAAAACTTTTACAAAAAAAATATTATACTTAGATTATTCCTTATCAATCAATAATATAAAACTTAGAATAGTATCAATCACAACTATGGTTAGAAGTGCAATTAGAAACAACACGCTCATATAGATTAGTTAGATACCCAACTCCAAATCAAATTAACTCCCTGTGGAAATCGATCCCGACCTAATCGGGTAAAACTGTATCGACCACTCCTCGCTACTTTATAGTGGTGTAGGGTTGGAACTGATCATGTGCCTTGTTTTTATATCCTGGGTTTTTGCAATAAAGTAGAAGTAACCATTACTGTTATGAAAGACTATGAAATGTTTTGTGTGTACTAATCTTTTGTGCTGTTATTTAGGCATATATTTTGTTGATCCACTTATATTCCTAAGGATAATATCATAATACTCATATCATGGATTCACAACATTGATGACGGCAATGGGATCTCAAAATGTTGTTGAGGTTGTTGTCTTTATTTTCTTAATAGATAACTTGTTCTTTTTTATTTTCGTACCATTTTTGTCGCATTATTCTCGTAGTAAGCATTGACCCAATTGTCCTGGAAATGGAGACTAATAAAACAACATACACATTAAGAACAAATTTCATACCACCAATTATATATTATATAACTTATCTAAAATTTATTTACAATTTTCATTCATTATTTCCGCGTTGGGGTGGGGTGGATAAAATGAAGGTTAGCGTCAGGAGTCCTGTGTGACAAGAATGTGCCACCGAAACTCAAAGATAAGTTCTATAGAGCGGTGGTTAGACCGGCCATGTTGTATGGGGATGAGTGTTGGCCAGTAAAGAATTCACATATCCAGAAAATAAAAGTAGCAGAAATGAGGATGTTGAGATGGATGTGTGGGAACACTAGGCTGGATAAGATTAGGAATGAAGATATTCGGAAGAGGGTGTGCGTGGCTCCGGTGGACGACAAGATGCGGAAAGCGCGACTTAGATGGTCAGACACGTGTAGATGAGAAGCCTAGATGCCCCGGTTAGGAGGTGTGAGCGGTTGACTTTGGCAGGTACGAGAAGAGGTAGAGGGCGACCTTAGAAGTATTGGGTCGAGGTTATCAGACAGGACATGGCGCGGCTTCAAATTTTCAAGGACATGGCTCTTGATAGGAAGGTGTGGAGGTCAAGCATTAGGGTTGTAGGTTAACGGGTAGTCGAGCGGTTTTCCTCTTTTTCCCGATTTCCCTCTTTGTACCGATTAGTACGATAATGTTTTGTCTAGATATGCTAGCAATTTATGTTGTGTTTCACACTTTTGCATAACATTTGTGTTACTGCTTTTCCATTTATTTGTTGTCCCTCACGTTGTTGATAATATTTTTTGGGTTTTGTTGTCACATATCTAATGTCTCTAAGCCGAGGGTCTCCCGGAAACAACCTCTCTACCCCCTCTGGGGTAGGGGTAAGGTCTGCGTACGCTTTACCCTTCCCAAACCCCACTGGTGAGATTTTACTGGGTTGTTGTTGTTGTTTCGTTTATTATTTCTACCCAGTTATATACAACTACAATATCATACCACTTAAATACAATTTGTATACAATATGTCTTTTGTATATTTTGTATCTTATTTATACGTAGTAAAAACAAATTTCATACAACTAATTATATATTATACAACTTATCTGTAACTTTCGTACATTATTTCTACGCAGTTACATAGAACTACAATATAATACTAATTAAATATAATTTTTATATAGAATTTATACCATATTGTTCAACTTTTATACAATATTTAAATTTTATATATATATATATATATATAAAAACAATAGAATACAATGTACATACAATTTTACTACAAACTTTACTATAATTTTGTAAGTATAATGTATGTCATGTCTTCTTCTTCTTCTTCTTCTTCTTCTTCTTCTTCTTCTTCTTCTTCTTCTTCTTCTTCTTCGAGATATAAACTCCAAACTGTATCCCTCAATTATTTGTAACAACACCCAATCCAAACAAATAATGGTTTTTGAAAATTCAAATTCGAATTTAAAGCTTCAAAGCTTCTTAATGGCTGTCAATGGTGGAGAGTCAAACACCTTCAAAATTTATTGATTGACAATAAATTTGAACACCAATTTTGCAACATTACTGGAATTTGAACACCAATTGTGCAACACCTTCAGCTCTACATTACTGGAATTTCAATAAGCATGAAATTGTTGTTCTCTTTCCATTTGCTCTACATTACTGAAACTAGAGATTGAGAGAGAGAGAGAGAGACGTAGAGAGAGAGAGAGAGAGCGCTGGAGGGAGAAAGAATAAGGATGGGAAATATTTGATTCCTAATATATAGAGATACTCATTTAATTCCTAAAGTGTATATAATTGGTAAATCGTGTATAGTATGTAATTAAACTGAAACTTGAGTAGGAAGGATAATAAAGTGAAAATTCCAACGGATATTTGTATTAAAAGCCCATTATATTTTTTTTAAAGCCCATTCTAATATGGGAACTATAATTCAGAAAAAGGGAAATTACCAGCTATGCCCACTTATAAGCAGCTCGTTACAAAATTTGGTTAATTCATAAAATATTACTAATATTAGCCAAATATTACTAATATTAGCCAAATATTACTAATATTAGCCAATTAGCTATTTGTAGCAAAAAAGGTCAAATTTTTGTTTTCTTTTGAGTAGGTGTTAATAGAATATATTGAGTACATTTTATGGAGCTTGAATCTCAGTTATGGGATGATTTGGTAAAGAATTAAGGTGGTTTGAATTGAAAATTCGAAGTAAATGAAAAAAATGATGTGTGTATCACACTGTTTCATTTGTGTATCACATATGTATCATATTTGTATCAATTGTGTATCACATGTATATCCATGTATATTTGTGTGTGAGAAACATGCGCGATACATGTTTGATACATGTCTCGCAGAAGAATTTTTTGAATTTGATTTAATTACGAATTTTGATACAAAACCAGTTCAAATCACCTCCAATCTTCCTCAAATTTTGTATATTGACTTACCTATGTGTTTTCAATGAATTTCGACTATACCCATTGAAAAAGTTTCTTTCTTGCTAGATTTTGGAATATTTTATATTATTTTATATTTTATCACCTTATTTGCTGCCTCATCCATGAAATTTCCTTTCCGTCTTACATCTAATGTTGCTAATCACACTTAAAAATATGGAAGGAGATTTTTATATGTGATTCTTTGAGAGAAAGAACCTTATTTATTTGGTTTTTCAATTTTTATATGTGTTTGGCTAGTTTGGCAAATTTATAACTAATGACTAAAGATTGATAAGTTGAGACTTATTTGGGATATTTGTGTAAGTTTCCCTCCGAAAAATGACCAAAGGAAAATTCCGGGCTGGGCCACTGGTGAACCCCATATCCAGCCCAACTCAAATAATCTGACACAAGTGTAAAGTTGGGAAGGATTCGGATCTTTGCTTATCCACAAGTTCCAAGAAACAAAAGTGGGGCCCACCGGACCCACTTCTCTCTCTCTCGCAATAAATGCTCATCGACTCGCTCTTACCCAAAACTCAACGGTCCACTGACTCTATCACCAACACCCACAGTACATCTTAGCATCCACAATTCCACACGGCAATGGTTTACGTAATTGCGCGTACTGACAAATTATACAAACGAACGAAATGCTAAAATGCGCCACTTCTGCTCTCCTCGTGTCATTTTCACCTCACAGTAAAATCAGTACAAACCTATACATACACATTTTGTATGTATACGTTTACCTTTAGATACAAATGTTGTATATTTGTTGAGAAAGAGACGCTAAATTTCATACTCTTCGGTCAATTTCAGAGTACATGTACGTATGTGAAATACACACATTTCAACTGCAACCTATACATACACCATTTCTGTATCTATACATTGACCTATAGATACAAGTGTGTACCTATACATTTGTGAGGCGAAATTGCTAACACTCACTACTCCACAGTTGTATCTATACGCTTTCAGCTCATTGAAGTATAGACATACACATTTCCGTATCTATACACCTACTTATAGATATTCATTCAGGTATGTGTACTGTGTACATATACATTTGCTGAGGAACAAAATCCAAAGTTTAATCTATACTTTTGGAGATATTTAAACCTAGTTTTCTTCCTTTTTTTCTTCGGAGGTGAGTTTTCGATTTCTGTATAATGTGCAGTTATAATGTTGATATTTTTCTTAATTGCTTCAATTAATGAGCTTTCTTTTTTATGAAAATGTAGCTATGTTTTGTGTTTTTTGAAGGTTTGGGTGATTTGAAGTGGTGTTAGTTGCTTAACAAAATGTTTGGGTTCTCGAAACGGCGAATGAAGCTCGGGAGGTAATGGAATGCTTATTAATGCCTAGAAACCATATGTGTACCTAAAATATGTGTATTGTTGTGCATTATCTGTGTGTGTGTGTGTGTTTTCTGGTGTGCTTAGTTTTCCTTGAAAGATTGCTTTTTACTGTTTAGGATTGCTTTTATGGTTATATACTCCGGAGATTATGCATATTTTAATTTCAAAGAATTTTTGTTTTTTTAGAAATCAAGAGTCTTTATTTAATCACACCAAGATAAGGTGAAAATATACATACAGCATGTGTATGAAGCTTAGTTTAAGAAATTATCAAGGTGTTAAGGTTAGTTTTATTTGGTTTCTAGAACTAAGTAATAATTTAACGAGTTGCTGTTTAAGGTATTTTCACAATGGACTAGGCTATAGACTTCTCCTTGTTTAGAATCAGTTGTAATGGCAAAAGAGCTGAGGATTTTCTCCTCAAAATAGGGAGTTTGGAGATGTTTAGCAGACTTTCAATGGGTTAATTTAGTAGGCCATGAGCTTTTTCTAGGAGATGTAGCTTTGGTCCTTCTTGGAAAATTATGAATTAAATTAGTAAAAGATCAGGTACTGAGTCTGTTATTCATTTGACATACGCCTCAACCCCAAACTAGTGTGGGTTGTCTAAAATAAATCCTCTGAACAAATTTCACTTCCATTTCAGATTTTCATGTGTAAGATGCCATTGCAATCTCTAGTACAATTTTGACATGCTGTATACCTTATAACAGTGATATTAAGTCCTTGCGTACCTAAATTGCCAAAATCCTTCTATTGATACTCGAGGCTTTTTCATCTCTCACTCACGTGAATCTCTTTTCTTACTGGACTTCTTGCGGATATGAATATCCTCAATATAGCAAAGAATGTTACAGAATCCTATGCCTTCTAAACCATATCCTTGTTATATCTGTCTGAGCTCGTCACTGTTTTACTTAGGTTGAGCTCACCTCAAGGAACTAGAAGTCCAATGAGGCACCCTAAACGTTTTAGCAATTCCAGTGTAAGACCTCTATTGTAATCTTTCCTTCTGTTGCATAAGAGAAGCATGAAGTTGGAGCTCTTTATGAATGGCAGGGTGAAGCTATTCCTCACAGTAATAATGATTCTGAAGAAAAGAGCTGTCAATGCTCATCAGGTGCACCTGAGTTTAACAACTGTGCTTCAGGTGGCTCAGAAAATTGGATGCTTCTTTCTATAGCTGGAGAAAAACCTACACCTCGCTTCAATGTAACCGACTATCTTTCATAGATAACACATGTTATTAAAATTGCGATGCTTTAGAACTTAAACATTTTTCTTTTACTGGGCAGCATGCAGCAGCTGTTGTTGGGAACAAAATGGTGGTTGTCGGTGGAGAAAGTGGTAGCCGATTGTTAGAAGATGTTCAGGTAAAATGGTGGTTGTTCCTTTAGTTTCATTATCTCAAGTTTGATAACTCCTGCCTAGAAATCTAAACAAAAATATTGATCTTTTCTCGCGATTCAAACGAAAAATTGTTCGATTTCACTGTGGAGTTCGAAGGCTAACTTTCACTAAAGATCAAATCAAACATTTTTTGGTTGATAAGTAAGAAATTACAATATTAAAAAAGATACGTTGAATTTAGAAGTTAGATTTTGAAGGAAACAAGAAGATACCTTGAATTTTTGAGTTAGATTTTGAAGGAAACACACATACCAGGAAGAGAAGTGTAGAATAAAACACGTAAATAGACAAAGATATGACTTAAATGTTTGTGCCCAATAGTAAGAAGAAGCATCTTTGTCTTGGTTTCGTGGTGATTTTCAATATCATGGAAACCTTTCTTTTTTCTTCTTTTTTCTCGCTAACCATTTAAGTTGGAAGAAAAAAGGTCAGCAGCTGTGTTGATCCTTGAAAAAGGGGAAATAATTAGATTGTAATTCAGTCAGTCTCAGTCATTAGTATCGTGCAACTTGCTTCTTAGGTGGCATACTTGATACCAGTGGCTTGCATTCATTTTCTTTTCAGGTGCTAAATTTTGATAGCTTTTCCTGGACAACAGCTTCATCAAAGCTCTACCTCTCGCCCACTAGTCTTCCTCTAAAGATCCCAGCGTGCAAGGGCCATGCTTTGGTAACCTTTACTCCAACTCTTCTAGTCTATTCTGTTGCTTCGTTTTTGGATTTTACTTGTCAAGAAACTGTAATGGATATAGAGATGCACCATGTCTTGGTGATATGTCTCTTTCAAGCAAGAGTTTGTAGGTTGTGAGAACCTGCGAATGGAAACACACAATGACCTAGATAATACCTAGTTAAAGCAATTTAAAAAGCTTCCTATGTGAATGTTATTTATCTATTAATTCGACAAAAAGTAAAAAAACTGAAGTTCACTTTTCTAAAATGTTGTCTGTGTGATATTTCCTCTATCCTATTTTAGTTGATATGGTTGTCATGGAGATTAACAGAACAAAGTTATGATATGTGGTATATCTGAGTTTGGGTAGGAAGACGTCAAAATAATAGATGGAAAATGGTCTGCAAAAGGATATCTTGAGTGGTTGAGGTATAGGGATAACAAACTTGGGAATCCCAGGTTCGAATCCAACTACGACACGCAGTTTAGTTCCAGCCTTGATGAGTAGGTTTATCCAGTACATGTGTTTTTGGGTTGTGGTAGGCTGCCTGACAGATTAGTTCAGGTTAGCCTAAGCTGGCCCCACTACCACTTTCTAAAAGGAATAATTATTATAATCGGATGAGGTGTGTAAATTGTAGATTTTACATTTTAGGAAAGAAATCATTTTTGAAATAGCTTAAGATAGCTAGCAGGGCAAGCAAAATGGAAGAGGGAGTGTATTGGGTGTTTGGAGAACATCTACATGAATATAGTCTGAAATGTCTGATCACAACGTTATTTACCTTACCTGATAAATAAAAAATGTCTGATCACAACGATATTTGATATCAGTACTTGAATACATGTTTTACTTTTATGGTAGGGCTGATGTTTGCTGTTCTGATGTTATAATGCAATAATTCTTAATCTCATTGACGTATCCTTTTATGATGCTACGGATGTCGTGTTGGAGTACTATTCATCAGAAACTTTATCTGTTATTTCCCAGGTTCAATGGGGAAAAAAGATTCTTATGGTTGGAGGGAAAACTGACCCTGCAAGTGACAAAGTCTCAGGTTCATTTTCTTATAATTTTACGGTGTTTCTATTTATTCCAACTGTGATTTTCACAATATACTTCTTTCGAAATTGTCTTTTGTAGTCTGGGCATTTGACACTGAAACTGAATGCTGGTCACTTCTGGAAGCTAAAGGAGATGTTCCTGTAAAGTTTCATGTCCTCCTGTGCAATCTGATTGTGCAAATCCTTTTCTACTTTGTGATATTCGCTTCATAGCACTGATAGCTCACCTCAGCTTAATACCTAACATGATTAAAGCAGACTCCAGTGTATCCATTATCAAATAGAAAGTGTAATAGTTATTTCGGCACCACGTCTCACTAAGTCTGGTGAAGTAGACTTCTATAATCTTTCTCCTTTACATGAGGTAATTGTCTTACTCTTAAAAATAAAAAGAATTGGTGGGAAAATGGTAAAGATTTCACTTCAGTTTGTTGTGGATGCAATGCAACTTCTCTATATTTTTTTAACTGGCCAATTCAATGGACAGGTTGCGCGTAGTGGTCATAGTGTTCTTAGAGCAAGCTCAGTTTTGATTTTATTTGGGGGTGAAGATGCAAAGAGGAGGAAGCTAAATGATCTACACATGTTTGATCTTAAATCCTTGACATGGCTGCCGCTTCATTGCACGTGAGTTGCTAAAGGATATATCATTCATATCATTACTAATGTTCCTGTTCCTTGGGCCATTAACTCTACAAAGTGGTGGCATTATCAGGTCTATTTCTTGATTACTAGTGCATGCATGCAGGGGAACAGGTCCATCACCAAGATCAAACCATGTGGCTGCCCTCTATGATGATAAATTGCTCCTGATTTTTGGTGGATCATCAAAGTCTAGGACGTTAAATGACCTGTACACACTTGATTTTGAGACGGTTTGTGGAATAAAATCTTCAGCTGTTCTTTCCCTGAATGAATGCATATTGCTTTTGTATGCAACATTCTAATGCTAGATTTTCATTTTCACCTCAGATGGCATGGTCAAGAATTAAAATACGGGGATTCCATCCTTCACCTAGAGCTGGTTCTTGTGGAGTGCTCTGTGGAACTAAATGGTATATTGCTGGGGGTGGTAGCAGGAAAAGAAGTATGTCTTAATAGCTAATAACTGCAGCTTTCTGCTTCATCACCTTTTGGTTCTAGGATATACTCTCAATAAAGAAATGCATTTACTATTTTCTACTTAAGCTTTCTGAATTTTTCAATTTATGTTTTTCCTTCTTGCCTTTGTTTCCATTCTTGTTACTTAACTATACTTCGTTCCTTCAGGACATGCTGAGACTCTAATATTTGATGTTCTAAAACTTGAATGGTCTGTTGCTGTTGCTTCACCAGCATCTTCTATAACAACTAACAAGGTCCATTTCAGTTTCCGCTGTCTCACAATCTTAATACATGCTTCTGCCTTTTGTCATTATGCCTATGAACTTTTATGTCAGTCAACTCACAGTATGTTCTTGCCCTCTGCTGCTGTGTTTGGATTTTTCACGTCAATCAACTCCTAATGTTTTTTGAATTCTCAAGTATTTTGATATGTTGCGAACCTTAGCAAAAAGATCTTGCCATGCTTTGTCATTGCATGTGAAAGTACAATCATTAGAATTTGTATCAAATATCATTGAATATGTAACTAGCTAACTTACATATTTTCTTGTATTTTTTCATCAAAAAGGTTGTTTTCTTGTATTCATAGAAAAGGAAGTACCATTTTTATAGCACTCAAGTTCCTAGTTTTTCGCAAGTAGTCCATAGGCTATGGGCAAGAGAAGATAGAAGAGTGGGGACAGAAGAAGGAAGGGCCTTTAGAGGGATTGGAACCTGCACGTAGGTGGTGCAGTCTGGAGCTGCAACCACTGGACTCATGGGTGGATCAAAGTGTGTGAAAATCACTGCATTCACTACTTTTCTTTTACAATGGGTTCGGATTAAGTCTAAATCTGTATTTTCCTTAACTTTTCAACTATATATACACCTCGAGTTGACGGCTGTGGGTGCCCCCCCCCCCCCCCCCCCCCCCCCCNTTTTTTTTTTATAAAATATTACCCCCCGGGTGGGGGGTGGGGGGGGCCCCCCCCCCCCCCCCCAACTGCCCTCAGTATGTAGCCGCCTCTGACTAACTACAACCCCAATTCTGTTTTTGTCTGAGTTTAGGAAATATGTGTTAGGACTTTGGGTTAGTGTTTCAAAATAAATTAGCAGAATATTTTGGTTGGTTTTTGTTAAATTATTAGCAAAAACAAACGGTTTGCTTTCAAATGTAAGTTAAATATTTTAACCAAAGGGCAATTTTATTGTTTATGTAAAACTTTTCTAAAGCAAAAGGGTTGTTAAGGACTTCATTGTGTGCTATATTAAACAGTGCACCTACGGTCAGGTGGTCGAACCTGTGCTTTAACAAAATTATATGCTCTTGCTCTAGGTTGTGCTGCATGATGGTACGTGTAAGTATATTTTTAACATTTGTATGAATGCCAGGGATTCAGCCTCGTCCTTGTGCAGCATAAGGAAAGGGATTTTCTTGTGGCTTTTGGTGGTTTCAAGAAAGATCCATCAAATGAGGTGACATGGAAACCAGAACTTTTGCATTATAAATAATCTTTTAGCTAGCGTTGACATAATTATATTAGTAGAATCATATTTCTCATTTACAAAGTATTTGATTTGCCTCATCTAATCATTCTTTTACAGGTTGAGGTACTCATTATGGAAAGAAATGAATTGTCAATTGGTCGCAGATCAAGTTTAAGTAAAGCTGCTGGGAACTTGCTATCTGGGAATCGTTTGGCAACTACTGGGCCTGCTTCTCAGCCAATTAATGGTACTTCTAACTCTCATGTGGATTCTATAGCGAGACAGAATTTAGCCTCTGCGGTTGAGCATCATGGCTCTGGCAGAAAATCGTTGTCAGAATCTTTACTCGTTGATCCTAGTTCTGTGTCTGGTAATGTCTCACTTCGCAAGCAATTTTCCAATGATGAAGACGCCGGTGCAAAGATACCTAAGACTTCAGGTGATGAAAGTCCTTCACAGGTAAACTAAAGCAACTATTCTGGTATTTCACTCTTCACAATCTCATGGCCCTGAGTAGATCGATGGGTATTTATGACCTATCCAACGAAGTGTTCTTTATTTGGATTTTCTATGGACAGGGTTATGAAATAGGGTACCGGTTAGGATTGAGATGATTTGGTGGTTAAATTAGATAGGAAAGAATTTGGACTTTTTGGTCAATTTGGTCCGAAGTCCCTGAATATCCTAGTTCTCTCTTGATGGCAATATGTATCTGTTGAACATTGAAACTTCACTTGCGAGGTGTTTTTAATTCAGGAGATTTTGCTGCTAGTAATTTTTTAAATTAAGTGGGCTATACGATACGACAGTGAGAGATTTGTATTTTTGAATCAAGTGATGTTCTGAAGTTTACTTGACGTCGTCTTTTTCATTCATGCTTCATTCATCTTCAATCGAAGGAAGAAGGAGCTAAACAACTTGACATAGGAATCAAAACAAGCAGCAGTGGAGGAAAAAATGTTACAGAGGAGATGTCTGCTATTACTGAATCTGGACATTTGCCTAATCATTACAGACAAGCAAGTGGAAACTTTTTTCAAGACACTGATGATTTTGTCTTCCAAGAAAGTGATTATAAAGCTGGATTAACAGCTTCATCGGGTGCTTGTCAGCAGTATGAAGCAAAACTTTCTGCCCTAATGAGAAAGAACGAAATTCTAGAAGGACAGCTGGCAGCTGCATTGGCTAACCGTGAAGCAGCAGAGAAAAATTTATCTTCTGCTCTGAAGAGTAAACAGGACGTGGAAAAAAGGATGGGTGACGCAGTAAAGGAGGTGGAGTTGCTTAAAGAAAAGCTAGCTAGTGTTGAATTGGCTCAGGAAGAGGCTAATAGCTTATCCAACATTGTCCACTCCGATAATGTCAGGCTTGAGCATGATGTGGCTTTCCTCAAGGCAGTTCTGGATGATACACAGAAGGTATAGAAAGCGGTTTTATTGGCTTATCCATTCCTAGCATGCCTGAGCCAAACTTTTCAGCCCCCTCTTACTAAGTTTAATGTCTACACATTGGACGCAGGAACTGCATACAACAAGGGGAGTGCTTGCTGGAGAAAGAGCAAGAGCTTTCCAGTTGCAGGTATGATCACAAACCTAAGACTAGACGATAGAGGAAGCATAAGCAAATTAACATCATTTATCATTTAGTTCCTTTTTAGGGGGTGAGGGGATGATTGGGTAAGGGGAAGGGGATGCAGAAGGACCTGGTGAAAATCAACTTTACAACTTTAGGATAACTGCTTTAATTGAGATTTACCACTCAAACTATGCAATTGGTTTTTTCCGTATGTATAATTGCTCTCTGCATACTTTGGCCACATGACCATCTTAGATGACAACTTGGAAATTTATTAGCTTTCTTCTAATCATGTGACTTATCACAATTACATCGTAAGCAGATACCGGAGAGATTCAATTGATTTTTTGCTTGATGTTGCTTTCTTGGCAGTTCAGTTCGTCTTACTCCAAGAGATTGCCTTACAAACCTTGACATTGTAATTAATCAGGGAATATCCTTTCCTTCTGCAGGTTGAAGTTTTTCATTTAAAACAAAGATTGCAGTCACTGGAGAATCGATCTCCAACACCTCGGAAACCATTCCACGTTTAGAATATACCATGATAGTTTGTATATTAGTTCTGATAGGATTATGTACATATATTTTAGACTTCAATTGTTAATTATCAATATTGGCTCGTTCTTGGAAGAACTAAACACCAACTTCCCAGACTGCCATATGCCTACGACATAGTTCACCCGATGAACTATAGATTTTGTTAGACTATCTTCAAATCACAATGTTGTATGTTTACTGCAAATTCTGTAATATTGCGTATCAATTTCTTGAACAAATATGTCCAAAAGACTGTTTTAAGTAAAGGACTAGCGATCTCACTAATTGGGAAAGGACTAAATGGTTTTCGTTCTAATGGTGTGATAAATAGCTAAAACTTTAAACCAATAATTAAGAGCTTATGGTCTCGAAATTGTTAGCCATTTCATGGTCTTGCAGACCAACGGAAGTAAATCAACAATTAGATTTACAAGTCCAGGACGTTGCCATGTGGTTGAGACATCCATTCGCAATATCATCACTATTTTGTGGTCTGGACACTCTATTGTGTTGAAAAAGCAATCTCTCAATGTTTACTTTTAACCTTTTAGGTGAACTGCAGCAACGTTTTATACACGACCAGAGATAATGCTTTTATAATTTATATCAAGTGGATATATCCCAAATCAGTGTTTTTGTACATCACGATCTTTTACAATTTTAAATTTAAAAAATGACCTTTTTAGATCTCTTACATGTAAAAGATAGATCTTTTACGTGTAAAAATAAATCTTCCATATGTTTGTAAAAAAGAAGTTAAGGTCATAACCTAAAAACAAGTTTGTAAAGAGCCAAAAAACTAATTGACCCGATCAGTTTCCAGGTCCACTTTGGTATTCCGAAGAAACATCATAATTAGACTATTTTTTGTCGGCTATCTCATTTATTTGATGTTGGAAGTAAATATGCTTTGAAAGCTCACGCAGGCGGAGTTTTACATCAAATAATTTGTTGAAAATCTTTGGAGTTCTACAAAATTGTCGGTACAACCTTCCATAGGGTAAATCAATTTACATTGAGGATAGGACAAAAGGACTAGAATAGATTACAACATATGGGCAGCCGTTATATGATGAAAGGAAGAGAGTCTATGTAGCTGAACAGTCTTGAATTTGTAGTGTAGAACACGATCTTGGAAAGGCCACAAAGAATCTGCTCCTGGTGAAGTGGATTTCTGCTGTTTCTATATCAGAATGCCTGCCAACTGAACCAGTTCTCCTAAACATGCAGCAGAACAAGAGGAGCTTAAAATATGTTTCCGTTCTTCATCATAAAAGCTCAGCCTCTTCCTGGTCTCCATCAGCATCCTCGACATCATTCTCTTCATCTTCTTCAGGAGCATCAGGATCTACTCCCTGCAGAAGATGGATAGGTTCATTCAAGCAAACAGTCGAACCAAAAAAACACTGTCTAATGAAGGGCTATCGTAAATACACTCGATATGCATGACATCAAGCAAACAAAAGTAAATAAATGCCAAGGCTAAAATGAATTTTGGTGTCCCATGATGGATGGAGAATTACTAGCAAAGTTTAGCAGAAAACATATCTCATAAGATTCTTTTCGATAACCGAGAAATTCCTGAGCGCCAGTGGCATGGTTCGAAATTCTTCTCCACTTAAATACTAGGCTTTCGTCTGTGGCAGGGTTCGAACCCGTGAAGTGCCCTAACCCACACGAAACAGGATGCACTCTTACCCCTAGACCAAAGCTGGGGGCCATATGTTCGGATTTAAGACAAGCATATAAACGAAATGATTTCACGTTGAACAGGAAACAAAACCTTGAGCTGCTTTTCCAGGCGCTCCAACCCTTTCTTTGCAGCTTCATTTTGGGGATTTATCCTGACAGACAAAGCAAAAAATTGTTTTTAATAATTGGATTATGTCACTTTCATGCAAACTGCTTCTCATTTCTTTTACCTTCTAGAATTTAAAGCACAGAAAAGTAAAAGTGCTGATGTGAGATTAATTATCTAACACATCTAATGCCTTAAAATCGAGCAGAAAAAGATTGCAAGAGAATACAAGGAAAAGTAGGACTACCTCAGTGCTGCCTGGTAGTGTGACAAGGCATCTTGCGGCATATTTGTAGCAGCAAATACTTGGGCAAGCTTAACATGCAACGAGTCATCAGCCCAATCCTTGAGATATCGCTCAAGGAGAGTAACAGCATCTACAGTTCGACCTTCAATGACATGCAGTTCTGCCAAGGCTAGTGCTGCTCCAAGATAACCAGGTTCCAGCCTTAGTGCAGATTCATAGAACTTCTTTGCCTGTAAAAAGAGTTGGTACTTGAAATTTCAAGAAAAAGGAAAAAGAAATAAAGTGCGACACAGATATACACCTATATTGTTATGTTTCTTTCCGTAAGGTAATATTTTATTAATATTTTGGGGGGAAACCCCCATATAACAAGAGGTATACCAAAAGTAGAGAACCTACACAAAGATATGGTTATCTACAAAGCCACCCAATCATCTATACAAACATGAACCTCGCAGATTTTTGAAAAATATGTAAATTAGAAGATAGCTGAAATTTTATTTTATTTTGACATTTCTGTAATCAAAGATTTTTTACAAAAATTATAAGAAGATTTTTATTTTTCATTCTCTGTTACAGCCATGTGCAACGGGCTGTACGTAAACTAGTTACTTAAATATTTTTTAAAAATGTAAACTAGATACTTTAATAATTCAGGTGTATCAGAAAAGCATGTTCCCAGCTCACCTTAACAATCTTGTCAAATCATATAAAAAATTCAATTTGAAAGAACCAGTATATAAATACATCTTTAAAATTTTGCAACCAATAATATACAAGTAGGAATCCTGTTACCTCTTTTAGTTTTAAATTTCACCAAAACCTTTATGATTCTCTTACAAAAAGCTAATATGGAATATCAAATAAACCACCTAACTCTGAGAACTAAATTCAAAAATCAAAAGGTAAGAAAGGACATCTCAATTTTACCTTTTCCCTCCCACTAGTATTACTAGCATGTACGTCACCCACCAATTTTAGAGCTTTTGCCGACTGTGGCATGGCCTTCATTGCCTCCCTTGCAGCATGCAGCGCCTCTTTGATCTTTGAAATTGCTAAGTAAGAGCGTACTAAACCTATATATTTGAGAGAAACTCATTGAGAAAAGGAATGGAATAACACAAAGGCGTCATTCAGAGAAGCAGAATGCTAGCAAACTATACAATCAGACTTCACCCTCCTTCGAAACAAACCTTGATAAGAACGAAGATCAGGTCTCAACTCTTGAGCTGCTCTAAAGGCAACCACAGCAGCTTCAGGTCGATTCATCGAGAAGAATAAATTTCCCTAGATGTTGGCCAAAAACAAAGAATAATCTAACTATGTGGCATTGAAAAGTATTCCATTACACACAAGAAGAAATCTAAGCGCACCTTCATTATATAACCTGGTATATGCCTCTCATCAATGCGGATGCTCTGGTTGCAAAAAAGCAACATTATCACTAGTTTATGCTTGCTTCATCAACAACAATCTCAAAAGCTAAAACTAAACAAAACTAACCTTCTCAGCATAAGATAAAGCCCCTCTCTCGTCTTTCCTTTCCCATAAGACAGACAAGGCCACAAAAACCTCAGGCCTGGTCGGGTCTATGTTTAGCAGATCATGTACTAATTTATTCAACTTCGAATAATCAGATTTCTGCTTTAAGAGCATAGCATACTCGTCCATATAAGTAATAACATACGGATCAATGGATCGAACCTGTAGAGACCATACAATGTTATATGTAGTACACATTTAGAAATGATAAATATCACATCAAGATACACTTGGTTTACCTTCTCAAAATCCGTTATAGCTTCTTCAGTTTTTCCAATGACGGCTTCAACCTTCAGAAATGTGAATATGAGACAGATAAGGATAACATTTTGCTTATTTTCAGAACAAAGTTGCCAGAGAAAAAGCTAAGACTCTGTGTCCTTTAAGTGTTTAGGATAAAAACTATCTTCATCCTAAGAAATTTATTCGGATTATTCTGCAAACAAGCATTCGACCATCCATGAAAAGAAACATATACAAAAGTAGTTCTCTACAGTCCAAAAGTTGGAATGTGAAGAAAAATAAAAAAAATTCATGCCGGGTTTTTTCTGGGTAATTTTGAACATTCATTACCATCAAGGAATTCCCTTGAAAGCAGGGCAAAGGTGTAAATGATTAGACCAGACAAATCTAAAACATGGAAAGATAATGCTAGGTATGTGATAATTCACTATATCCACCTGTCTACATGAATCTGACACCAGTAAAGGGGTAACCAGTATAGAGAATATTTGATCCACAAGAAAGAAAAGGAACAACTACTTTCATGTAACCCTGTAATATTTCAAATGATACAACCATGAGCCTCTGACATGTTAATCATGATCATTGTGTTGTCCTTCTGTCCTACTGCCAAACACATGGTAAAAAAGAAATATAAATGAAAGGAGCATCATACTATTTGATGCAAATTTACAATAATGATTTTCCATATAGCCATTCTTCCCTAACCTTAGCCATTTCAAGCAGTATATGTATGTTACAAGGAAATCGTCGCAGAAGCTCTGCAAAAATTTCCAGACCACCTGCAGAATAAGAACAATCAAACAAAAATTAACATCATGTAGAGACGAATTTTTGGCTTTTTAAAGGACATTTTGATAGCACTTTTTCCCTGTTTCCCGGTTCAAAGACAAACAGACTTTTTTGATAAGATAACACAATATTATTGTTGTGGGAAATCTCCCAGTATACAAGTGGTATATGTGTTATGTGTTTCTTTTTGTGCTGTTAGAAAAGAGAAGTAACAGCAGATAAACAAAATTTAGGGGACAGAGGACTGAGGACCCAATGAAGCTGTTGCCATTTGCTAATCATTTATACCACGGGAAACAGCCTCTGCAGAAATGCAGGGTAAGGCTGCGTACGATAGACCCTTGTGGTCCAGCCCTTACCCGGACCCCGCGCATTGCGGAGGCTTAGTGCACCGGGCTGCCCTTTTTTACAGTGAGTCACTGCACAGGAGGGGATCCCCTGAAGTTAGACTATTCAGGTTTGAAGATTAGCAAGACTCCTGCCCTTACATTTTTTTATAACCGCCATAGCATTTATCTTCATATATCTAAAAATATCAGTTTTCCCCATAGCTTTCTGAAAAAGCAAACCAACTTTAGTAACAAAAGAAAGGGGAAGGATAATTTTCAAATACTGAGCAATTAATGATCAGGTCATCTACAATTTTAGCGTTTAGTCTTTAGTTTGATTAATTTCTTTTCTTAGCATAGCATGTATCTTGTTAATTTGAAAATCATAAATTCAGTTAGCTGCCATCAGTAATTTTTAGATTACTCCCACAAATTTGATACCTTATATCTTGTAATTCTTAATAAATTAATTAATAAGATTAGCTTCTAACATTTTATTTATTTTAATAGCAAAATCAATCAAGATTTAGGAATAACTTTCTTTAGAGGGCAAATGTTAAAATGCTTAAAAATACTGAGAACATTTGCTAAGTTTGGTCTAAAGTAGATGGAACGTGTCATACAAGGTATAAAGCAATATTACTAATTATTAGTTAGAGTTAATACAGTTAGAACACAAACAAGTAGATAGAGTCAACGAGATACAAGGACGTATAACATTAAAGTAACAAAGACCAAGAAGGGGTGCAAGCTGACAAAACCAATAAATTGTTTTGTCCGTTATTTCACTGTAACAATTCCCCATGGTAGTATAGCTTCAGGTTTTCCACAATATAATTTCTACGCGATCACATTTAGTATCTTGTCAGATTTTATTTTGAAATTTAAGTATGAAAGAGATGCAACAATCCAACTAATTTGAATGAATCTAGCAATACTCAATTATATACATTTGGTTTTACAAATTAACGCCTAACCTTAACATCTCCCTATTAAAATAAGAACAGAAATTTTTTCATTTGTAACTGTTTTAATATTTTGAATTTTCTTCAACATGCTATGAATACCATCCTGTTTCTCTTACAGCAGAATATTTTAGAAGTATCGAGGAGTAGAGGAAAATTGCTCCGATGGTCGCACAATGATTTGGGCTTCATCTTGTACCTTTAATAAATGTGGATAGAGTTATGGTTTGACAATTTATTGTGGCATCTTCAGTATTCAGAAGTATTGTATCAAAGGTCAAAGTAATACTGCAACTATAAGCTAAAATAGTCAAAACGGCACATTTTAAATTAGGAAAAGATTGGCACCTTTATAATCATTTGAAGCAATGCAACATTGGGCTTCAACATAACGCTGCACAGGAGGAAAAGAATACTATAAACATTAGACATATTATAGATGAAAATTATATGCTTAAAAGACTGGAATAAAGTGAACATTGGCAGATAACCATCCGAAGAGATCTTAAATAATTATACCAATTTAGGTGCATGCAAGTTGGCACTTATAGTTGACAAGTATAAATACTAAAAGATAATTGCAAACCACAAGGTGTTTGAACCAAAAGGTTGATAATTAAAATGGCACAAGTTGGGAAACAAAATCCAATCAAATAAAGAATCTTAGCTAGCGTTTGGATATAGATTTGATTGAAACTTGAAAAATGAGTTTTTGAAGTCATGTTGAAAAATAATTTTTGAAAGTTGAAATTGTGTTTGGACATGCATTTTTATTTGAAGAAAAGTAGAAGTTCCGTGAGTGGAAGAAAAAATTTCACCCAAAAACTGCATAAACCAGTTTTTGGGAACTTGAAATCTTTGAATGTTTTTTTCCCAAAACATGATCATATTTCATAAACAAACAATGTTTTCAATAAAACTTCGAAAAATTGAAGCCAAAATCTATGATCAAACGGGAGCTTAAATTTTACCACTATCCCCACTTCACCCTTTCCCTAACCATCCCTTATCATAAGGCCTTGTACCTCCCCTAATTGAAATATGGTTATTTTACTTAAACTTTCACATTGAAGTCACTTAATTCTTTAATTTTATTGTCAAAATTTCCATGCATCACTTGGTGTAAAAGAGCCACCTTATCAGCTATTATAATTTTTGTATGTAGACCATTTCGGAATTGAAATTGTAATTTTTTTATACGCATATCGAAAAAATTGTAAACTTTTTTATATGTGCGATAAGGGTATTTTTGTGGAAGAGCTTCAGGGCTTTGGTCTAATGGTAAGAACACAACGTGAAGGGCTTTGGTCTAATAGTAAGAGCACAAAATGCATGGATTAGGCCACACGTCACGAGTTCAAATACTGCCGCAGATAAAAGCTTGATATTTAAGTGGAGAAGGGTGGAGGGACAAGCCCATTATCTATCGAGTTTCGAACCTTGAGCCAACTGACCCTAGAGGATTTCTCCTTTATCAGAAAAAGGAATTTTTGTGGAAGAAGTAAAGGTCTTTTGTCTCTATCTAAATTTTGTGTAGTGTTTCATCTACATATTTCCAATAAATAGAGATATGGAAGGAACATATATCTTGGACACATTCTTGGTTCCTTTTTATAAACTCTGATGCACATTGATTGGCAACTTTTCCATTGTACATGCTTAATTTCATATTCGACTCAATAAGCTCATATTCCTCAACCACATAGCAAGCCTATTGTTTATAGTTTTCATGTGTTGTCAACATGGCAAGTCTGGCACACCTGATCTACCAACTCATGACTAAGTCTCCTTAGGTTATCAAAGTCATATTAGGATGGCATCCTTACCAATGGATCAAACTATCTTCCAATATAGCGCATTTGCGGTTACCCATGTCATTCTCCTATATAGAGTTGTAGTAGCAATGGGCACCGACCCCACATAGCAAATACAAGATATGAAAACCTAAGGTTGTCATTACTTCCCCCGTTCTTCCGTGGGGTTTAGACTAGAAAGAAATTTGGTCCGATTTGGCTTTCATTTTGTATTTTTGAAAACAAAAAAGAGAAATAATTCCAGCATCCCTCCTCGCACATTAGCACAAAAAGGAAAGGAACTAGCAATGGGATTGGTATGGGGAAAAAATTGACACAAAGAATTTCTATCACAAACTCCACAACCCAATAACAAGTTGTGGTAATACACAAAATGCAGCACAAAATAAAAATATATAATTGGATAAACAGAGACAGCTCAGTTTATTTAGTGAAATAAAGTTAAATCACATCATTGTTCACTAACCTGTAACCAACGACTTGAATCAAAATGATCAAAAGTAGACCTTGCACCTCGAGTTGGGGTCTGCAATATCAAGAGTAAGCAAAATATTGTGCTATGATTGCTCCAAAACATGTCATGAGTTCTACCCAAAAGTCCACGTTAATTGATTACACTCATGGAATGACAGTTTCTAGCAAGATAATAAAAAAATTACACGGTTTCATATTACCATTTATCATTAGCTCCCTGGGTCCCTAACTCTTGCAAGAGCACCCCACAAGTATTGGAGGTGTGGAAACATAAATGGAGTGCTACAAGTCATCTTCCTCCTCCTTGGACAGTAAACAAGAGAGGAGGTGAAGTAAAAGCAGAGGGGTAATACTCTCCAAGTCCAATTCTTCAATCCATCCAAAGCAAGACAAAACGAAAGTAAGTATATTCCTGTCATAGTAATATGATAATTCTTCCATTCTATGCTCCTCATATACATTGTTTTTTACACAACACCAAAGTTATTTTAATGGCTGACACTTAGGCGTGTCTAAAAATATTTTAACACTCAGGCGATCAAATGCTCTTTTCCTTAAACAACTAAGAGAACTGCCTTCTTCCAAAGTAGTATAAACGGTGTTCCTATATTATCAGCCAATTATCCCCTATTCAATACTAAAGCAAAAAAGTAATTGTTTCACAATATGCTGCAGCAGGGGTATGATATGCAATAGCATAACTCAGATGTGTAGATGACTCTGGCTGCAATGGCTCTTCAACTTAGGAGTAGATAGCCTTGATGTTATGACAACTACATTAGATGAAAGTTATGATCAAAGAACTGAAGAAGAGACATTCTTCTCAGAACTTCAAGCCTTGTCAATGGCATGGGCAAACCCAACACGTGGATCTTCGTATTTTGAAGATAAATATATAGGAGGGACAAAAAGGATGAATAAGATCCAATTACACATTTGGATTTTGATATAAGAGGTAAAATTTTCAGATGAGCAACTATAGGTATTAACAATAAATGAAATGCATTGCTAGGCATTCTTATTGAAAATACTTTTGTTACCATCAAACCTTTAACAATCACGCGGTTTACTGTAAGCAAAGTTTTTTTCTAACATCTCTTTTACAGAAAGGACGTAAAGCCACATATACTGAATATCTGGTAAAACAAACCTGTGGAAACAATGAAATAATATCCTTTGCTGCCACACTCAACTCCGCCAAAGCTATGATAGCGTCAATGATGTAAGGGCAGTGCCTGTGTATAACAGAAAGCAACAACAGTAGGATGGATAAGACTGAGGTGTATTACTAATGCAACCAATGACTGTGACACTTCATATTGTTCACTCCTTCTGCAGTTTAATCTATAAAAAAATAGGGTACTGAACAAGGACGGAAGAATGAAGGAAAAAGAAGGCTAAAAGCAAAATTACCTACAAAGAGAAATAGCAACAAATAAAGTTTATTGTTTTCTTTTCTCTTCTTGTAATGTCAAAGAATAAAAAGGTAGAAGAAGGAGAAACTACGAAAAACGTCTAAAGAAGTAAAAATAAGTAAGAAGATACGATACGTATACACTATCATAAGCAAATAATATTGTCTTAAAAAATCAAAACATAAAAGACCTTAAACACTCTTTATAGCATGTAACGGCTGCACGAGTATGTCTAGAACTTCGGTAAAGTTTTCCCATCATGAGATTCATCTGCAAATTTCTTGCTTTGCTTGGGATTCCTTCCATCTGTGACATAACGGGGAACAAAGACTCAATGCTTGCAACTAATTTTCTCCAAATTAGATGAATAAATACATAGGTGAAAGTAAATGTCAATATTCAGTTATGCTGAGAGACTGTATTACAAAATCTGTAGCATCAGTGAATGAAATTAAGGAGAGAAAAAACATAATTCCTTTTTCATCACAAATAGGTGTCCACCAAACATTTTAAAACTATGTCCACTCTAGATAATGAAGAGTCATAAAGATACTGACCTCGACAAGAGCTGCTCTATTCTCATTGAGTGCACAATGTGATGATGCAATCTTGAACTTCACCTATTATGATATGAAACAGGAAAGCCAACAAAAGACCCTCAGTAGTGTTTCTATGAGTTCAACATCTCCAAGAATTAGTTATACACCAAGATACCTCATTCTCATTAATTGTTGAAATGTTGAAAGAATTCGGCGACGATGACCTGGTTGATGCCGACAGTGCACTTCTAATGGGTGTTGCATTTTGCTTAGGAATTATTCTTTGGCAGTGCAATGCTTGCTTGTATGCATGCTGACAAAATAGTGAACTAAGTAGTTTAATAACTAAAACTATCTAATCAACCTTGGTACCATACAAATGAAGTTGTACCCTTTATCAATAATTAATTGTAGTACATGTAAGATCAATCTAAAGTCCAAAATAACTTAATTATATTACAATAGCTCTCCTGTACTCTTTCTCTCGAAACAAAGCATCACCGAGAAGCACCTGCATAATAGATTACAAACAAACGATAAGTCAATTCGTAAATAAGCAAAATAAATTCCAATTTATTTATCAAAAAAAGGGAGAAAGTAAACAAACCAAATTTTCAGCCTTGAGGTGTGGACTTGTTTCAATACTTACAGAAGACGACGAAACAAGAAAACATCCCTAAATTTCAATCACAAAAGAAACCAAAGATCAGGATCGCCTATGCAGTAAATTACAATAATTCAGAATGAGAAAAGGTGAAATCTCGAAAACCCTAAGGGGTTAGTTCGTGAAAATACAAGCATTTGAGCAGAAGAGAACAAGCCGTGATCCAATAGAGTGCTCATCTGGTCTTTTGGAACGTCCATTAGAGCTGATGAGGATGAGCTCGCTTATTGAGAGTGTACAACTGTTTCAAGAGAGAGAGAGTGTGTGTGTGTGTGTGTAGAGTAGCTGATTTTTGAAGCCGCTCGCTTTTTTGAATTCCCTTCTTTAGTGTAATCGTCGTAATATATTGGAGAAGGCATAATTACATAAATGGCCATTTCAAGTAGCTCCGTTAACTTATTTATTTGCACTTTCCGTCCCTTTAAACTTTTTCCTCTCCACAGACTTTTATCTCTTTCATTTTGACAAACAAGACATGCATTCATTAAACTGTTAAGAAATTTGCTCAAAGTAACTAACATAAACAAATAAAAATAAGAGATATAAGAGAAAAATAGAGGAGAGCTTTTTATTTCTTTTATGTATAAGTGTGTCCCATCTCATATTTCATGTCTTTATTTTTGTATTATTACATAAAAAGGTTACAAAATGATTGTCTTAAACATGGCATTAATAATTGAGATCATGAGGATAGATCGTGTAGAGGGGTTATGGAGGTGTGAGAATTACAATCATAATAGTGATGAGTAGTGGGAGGTTATTTACATCAAGGATGAAAGTGGTGGGAGTAGTGGACATCCACAATTACTATAGGTTTTACAACACTCCCCTTAGATGTCCAAACGTAGATAATATGCCTCGTTAAACCTTACTAACAAAAACCTTGTGGAAAAAAATCTTAGTGAAGGAAAAAGAGTACACATATCTCTAATACGTTTTATTTGCTACCTCGTTATTATCAGAAAAACCAGTGGGACAAAACCTAGCTCAAAGTAACACAAAACAAGAAAATAGACAACAATGTAAGGAGAAAGAGATGAGAGATTCTTATTTCTTCCATGTATTCAAGTATGTACAATATCACTTATCATCCTCTATTTATAGTTTTACATAGAGGTATACAAAAGAATGTCATACACATGACATTAACATTCGAGGTCGTGGAGAAAGATCACGGGAAGGTTCCGGAGGTATGGGAGTTACAACCATAACTCCATAAGTATTAAAGTAGAGGAAGTTATGGAGATAATGGAGAAAAGTAATTTGTATTACTCTTTTATGAGTTATGGACATCAAACATTAGATAATTATTTATAACACTCCCCTTTAGATGTCCACACATAACTTCATTAAAGCCTTAGTAAGAAAAAAATCATGTGGAAAAACTTCTTAGTGAAGAAAAAAGAGTAAACATATCTTGTAATATGCATTGTTAGTTGTCTCGTTAGAAACCTTACTGGAAAAACCCAGTGAGATAAAATCTCAGCTAAGGAAAAAAAATGCATCACGTATGTGCCTCCCCTGATGAAAACGTCACTTTATTTCTCGGAGATGGCGAATTCCAAGCTTGTATAACAACTTCTCTAATGTTGAGATCGGCAATGCCTTATTGAAATATTTCGTCAAATTATCACATGAACGAATTTCTTGAACATCTATTTCATCTTTCTGTTGAAGATCGTCTCTGCAAAAAAATCTTTGGCAAAAATGTGCTTTATTTTGTCTCTTTCAATATATCATTCTTTCAGTTGAGTATGCAAGCATTATCGTCTTCAATATTATTGGAATCATCTCTTCAAAACAAATCACACATTGCATTCGTGTTGAGTCACTTAATTTATAAGTTGTTAGTGTCTTGGTATGAAGAACGAACTTCATGTAATGTCCTGCATTTGCATAACCAACAAAACTTTGGCAATATTTGTTAGAATAAACAAATATATTTATGTTATACTCATGGTTATGACAAGATACATTACTGTACCAATTGCACTAGACACAAAAATAACGAAAAAGGGCAAATATACCCCTTTACTATCAAATATTGTTCAATGTTATCCCCCGTTATAATATATGTTTGTATTCCTTACCATCCATCAAAGTTTTAAATATACCCCTAATTTAATGGTTGAGACACGTGGCATCCTCTGAACAAAAGAATCACCTGTTGATACCCATTTTTTTCTCAAATTATTTTAAATTTGCATATATACCTTCAAAATCATGTTTTCACAACAATTAGTATTTTTCTATAATTTTCCCATATTTTTATTAATTTAATTAAATTTATCCAATATCTTATTCCTAATAATTAATTATAAAATTGTATTACAAAAGATTTTAAAAGCATTTCTTGACTTGATATATTATTTTTGGTCCTATTAAGATCAAATTATTTTATAATTAGCCAAATTTGCACTCTTTGGCTATAATTGCAATAACTTTGCAATTATAGCCTAATCATATGTCTTATGCTATTTTTACTCAGTAATTAGTCATTTATATTTTTAAAATACTAATTAATTATTTTAATTTAATTTATTAAGCATCAATTTCATTTTTATAATTATCAGTCATTTTAAGTGGATATTTAATAGCTGGCCATTTTTATTTAAATTCTAGCCCAATTGAACCCGACCCCTAACTCAATTAATTAACCCAATACCCAAGCCCATACCTAAATCCTACCCGGCCCAAGCGCCTGTTAATCTGAACCGTTGATTAATTCAAATCAACAGTCCAGATTCCCCCTTACCAAAATTAAACCTACACGACTACCCCCCCCCCCCCCTTGCTCGTGTGTCATCGTTTGAGGCTCTCAAGTGAACCAAAGTCGGTTCAACTCACCTCTCCGATCTCATGCCATTTTTCCGGCCATCTATGGCCGTTCGAGTAAGATCTATCACTTTCCGGCCAAAGACCGGTAATATTTTGGGGTTTTCTTATCCTTTCTGGGTTCTCTTCGAAACCCTAACTCTTAGAACTTTCTAATTCTTTTAGAAAATCCCTGTTTTTAAACGATTTCTTCACTTTCAAAACTAGGATTTCTTAACCCCTTTCAAAAACGATTCTTCTTCTAATTTCCCATGTTATTTTGTGATTCTCACTATGTTTTGACGACTTACTTATGTTTTTTCTTGTTATCTGATTTATTATGCTAAAATCCCTAATTTTGAGGTTGTCTCTGATAATAAGCTCGATTAATCTGTATGTTACGTGTTTCTCATGAACATTTTGTGCTTTCATGTATGTTCTATGTATTCTTGTGCTTTCTTGCTCTAATTGTTGTTAGGGTTTCTGATTCTCTGTCACTTATGCCTAAATGTCTATTGTTCCTTTGATTATTTGCTACGAATCCCTAATTTCGTGATTAGGATTTTCTGATTTTTGTTCAACATGTGCTATTCCAGTACTTTTTATCGTTTAATGGGTATGATGTGATATTTTCCTTAGAACTGTGATATCTTCCTTAGAAATGTGATTTTGTGTATTTTTCTTAGAACTCTTTACTGATTTTGTATATTTTCTTACTTGTGTGACATTTGCCTTAATTGATTCCCTGTGATTTCGAGGGATCTCTTATTGATTTTCAGAATTATTTTCTGCCTTATTTTATGTATAAGTATGTTGTCAATTAATTATTATATACTTTTCTTAATTAATATATTATGTACCTAGTCCTAATCACATGTCATATTCTTTACTACTCTTTGTACGATTAAAATCAGTCTTTCAATTAGTTCTCTTTCCTTATTCACCACCGTGGTATCCGTTTGAACTGTGACTCCTTAATTATGGGGAGTACTTACATTGATTGGATTCTAATTGTGTTTATTTCTATAATTATACTACACTTTACGTGTTACCTTATTTTCCTGTCTACTTTCAAAACTATATATACCCTTCACTCTTTCATTATCAAACAGACGAACAAATACTGTTCTGAACTCTCTTACACACACGCATACTCTCTCTTTCTCTTCTTTCTGGTTATTTGCTACTCTCAGTCGGCTGCAAGCCAAGACTGAGTATTATACACTCTTTAGCTCTTCATTCTGCCCTTATTCTCCTTTAAATTGTATGTCTTCAATTTAGTTTAAAGCTTCAAAAATAACATGTTTCTTTTCGTATTGCAATTCATCTTATTCCTAATGTGCTTTTACTTATGGTTCTGTTGTTTGCCTTGTAATTAATATGTCTACTTTATGCCTTAGTTAATATGATTCCTATACCCTTCCCCCCTTAAACTCAGCATGTTATTCCCTTACTACCCCCTCAATCTGATTATGTTAAGTTCCTGGCATGAACATCTTTGTGACCAAAACTGCTTCTGTGATTGTTAAGTTCTGAGTAAGCCTGTTCGGACCTCTATATAATTTATGTGCAAATCTGTCTGTTGTGAATCCACTCTCATGTGTAATCTATTTGTCCCCAACCACTTCTTTCCCTGGTTGTGATTGCTGAATGGTTCCCTATACTTATTATATGTGTGTTGTTCTGTTATGAGTTGTTATTCTGATTGTCCTGTCCCTTTCACTTTCAAATTGTTTCTCTCTTATAATGAAATCTTCTGTTTTTTTTTCAAACTTATGTCAAACAAAATATTTTCAGAAACTGTTTTCCAATCCAACTCTCTCAAAACTATGTCAAGCATCCTCACTCTACTCTTAGAAATCTAGGTTCTGCCCCTCTAATGTGTGACTAATTTGAGATCCCTCTAAACTATGACCCATTAGAGTTGGCCCTTCCATACTTCACTTACTCAGTATGGTTATAAAAATCTGGGTGTGAGCACTGTCCGGGATCCCTTGAGGTCCTTAGGGAACTCTGACACACCTGGATTATATGAAAGGATGTGAACACCAATGGCATTGAGAAATTCTGGAGACTTTGGGACTATCATTAGGCTCTCTATAGTGTAACTTCTTCTTTTCTTATTTCAGTTATGTAATTTATGCAAATGGTAAAGAGCCGTTATGAGCAACTGGCCCTCATAGATGCAAAAAGGATGAATGCAGTATGTCACGAGCAACTTTATCAGAATAGAATGACTCGAGCATTCAACAAAAGAGTCAAACCAAGACATTTCGCACCAGGGCAACTGGTGTTGAAGAAGATCTTTCCACATCAAGAGGAAGCCAAAGGGAAATTTTCTCCTAACTGGCAAGGGTCGTATATGGTTCATCGAGTGCTGACAGGAGGAGCACTAATACTTGCATAGATGGACGGAAAAGTATGGTCGAAGACAATCAATTCAGGTGTAGTCAAATGATACTATGTGTAATCCTTATGCTTTTATCAGTGATGTAAATTGAACTGCGCCTAACCTGATTCCCGTTTAAAAGGGGATACGTAGGCAGCCCTATGGGTTCGGTCACAATTCAATAAAAATTTCATTTTCCCCCGCAATTGGAAACTGGGGCAGAATTTTGAGGAGGACTCTCAAAATTTCGAAGCAAGTTCAGCCAATCATCGCATGAGCAACAGTCAGAAGCGTCAACCCATCAAATTGGGGCAGAATTTTTAGGAGGACCCTCAAAATTCTATAGCAGGAGAGGTTGCAATGTCTTAAATTGTGTCACGATCGTCAGTTCATCTAAACTATTTTAAAATATATATTTATACTATATCTTTACAAATCATGCATACTTATTCTTGAAAACAACTTTGTTTAGCAAACGCTACCCCAATGATACGAACAGTATCATCAGATTAAGCAGAACGAGTCCAGCAAAGCCAGCGGGGATACGAACCAACCTTCCTCACTTACATAGCTCACAAGTTTTCTTTGGATGTAGGCGCAAAGATTGCAAAGCCCAAATTTACTGTCCGCCCGAAGGGCAAACATTGTTCAAAGATACGATTCTCAAAGTCGTCGCACTTGCCGACATTTATTATCAGCACAAACAAACAATGCTCCGTAGTCACAATACTCACAATGATCACAATACCGCAACCTACTATCAGCTAAGAATCTCTATTGTCATTTATTTAATTTGCATAAGGCTACCTTTCTGCCTTCCGAGACTAAGTTATGTCTCCATCTGCATGAGGTTAAGCTCTACCTCCATCTGCATAAGGCTACCTTTCTGCCTTCCATCTGCATAAGGCTACCTTTCTGCCTTCCGAGACTAAGCTTTCTGCATGAGGTTAAGCCCTACCTCCACTTGCATAAGGATACCTTTCAGCCTTCCACATGCATGAGGCTAAGCTATGCCTCTAATTTACCTTTTTCATCGAGAATAAGCGTTGTCTCAATCAATATTTACTTCGCTTTCTTTCGGGCTAAGCTCTGCCCTTCAATTCGCAAGACTAAGCTCTGTCTTGTCAGCATCATATCACTGTATTTCATAGGCTGAAATATCGCCAACCTGTCCAAAGGCGTCATCGTTCGGAGGCACCCTCTTCATGGCCCGAGAACATCATGTCATGGCCTAAGGATCTCTCTCAATTTTGCATATCATTGTTCAAAGGCGTCATCATTCGGAGGCACCATCTTCATGGCCCAAGAACATCATTTCATGGCCTGCGAATCCTTCATCAAACAACTCATGACCCAAGACATCATGGCCTGAGGACGTCATCCTTAACCGTTTGAAGACAACATTCACAGTCCGACGAGAACTTGCATCATGTTTAAATTTACGCAGAATATACACTTGTATTGTCTTATTTGCAGGTAATCTGGCAAGCAACGACTATCCTAGCAGGAGCGGTCCCGCTCCAGTTCGCCTAACCATTCCCGTAAACCGTTTACTCATCCAACCCTATATGTTGCGTTCGTTCTTGTAAAAAGTTTCATCGGTATACTTCGTCGATGACTCCTGAACTACATACGGCCTGATTCCTGTAAAATCAGGGATATGTAGGCAACTCAGAAACCAGAGTGCGACTTAAATCTCTTCAAATCATTTCACTCGGTTAAAATTGGCCATCATATCTTTACCCGACAACTCTTTCATCTTTCCCGGGTAAAGAGGGGCAGCTGTTGATACCCAATTTTTTCTCAAATTATTTTAAATTTGCATATATACCTTCAAAATCAGGTTTTCATAACAATTGGTATTTTTCTATAATTTCCCCATATTTTTATTAATTTAATTTAATTTATCCAATATCTTATTCCTAATAATTAATTATAAACTTGCATTACAAATTATTTTAAAAGAATTTCTTGACTTGATATATTATTTTTGGTCCTATTACGATCAACTTATTTCACAATTAGCTAAATTGGCACTCTTTGGCTATAGTTGCAATAACTTTGCAATTATAGCATAATCATATGTCTTATGCTATTTTTACCCAGTAATTAGTCATTTATATTTTTAAAATACTAATTAATCATTTTAATTTAATTTATTAAACATCAATTTTATTTTTATAATTATCAGTCATTTTTATAAATTATTTTAATTAATTTTAAGTGGGTATTTAATAGCTGGTCATTTTTATTTAAATTATAGCCCAAATGAACCCGACCCCCTAACTCAATTAATTAACCCAATACCGAAGCCCAGACCTAAATCCTACCCGGCCCAAGCACCTATTAATCTGAATCGTTGATTAATTCAAATCGACGGTCCATATTCCCCTTACCAAAATTAAACCTGCACGACTACCCCCCCCCTCCCCCGGGTTTCATTTCCCCCCTCTCATTTCACTCGGCCGTCTCTCTGAATTCTCTCATCTCTCTCTCTGGACGCTCCACCTACTGTGTCACGACCGAAATTCCTACTCAGGTCGTGATGGCGCCCAACACCAGAGTTGGGCAAGCCAACACTAGTTCACTACCGAAGTTACTTCACTTAGTTGGATATTTAAGTACTTGCCAAATTTTGAGTTAAGAAAAATCATTAATAAAGGTGATTAAGCGAGACAACGTAATTCAATGAAATTTCAAAACCATGTGCCAACATGTACAGAGTAGCAAAAATATTAGAATGTCTACTACGTGTGCCAAGATCTAGTGTCACAAGTCCACATGCGACTAGTGGAATATACAAAATAGACAAAATAAATGTACAGTTGTCTGAAGGGGTAGACAGAAATATCAAAAAAAAAAAAACAATAGAAACTTCACAGTGCTGATGAGGAACGCCAGGAAGAGCAGCTCACCGTGTAGTCTAATCCAGATAGTACCCTCAAGATCGCGCTCCGGTATGATAACCAGATGCACCAGCCTCAGAACCAGTACAATTAAGTACAGAAGCGTAGCATGAGTACATATAAAAAAATATGTACCCAGTGAGTATCCCGTCTAAACTCGAAGAAGTAGTGATGAGAGGTACACGTATTGCTCGCTAGGGTCGTTAGCACTAGTATAATTAAATAAATCTAGACAGGATTAACAGTCATGGAAATCAAGTAGACATGGAATATCAAGTATGTGAACTACAATCTACCCGCAAGTGTCAAATAATAATATCAATGAAAGTCTCAAGTCCCCTTCCACAAAGAACAATTTATTTGATAATAACGATAAGACTCTCAGTCAAATACATAACATATAGAATGCCGAGGCGTACGGCCGAAGCGATGCAAATAAATGTGCATTGCCGAGGGTCGAGCGGCACGAACCATAGATGTATCTATTACCCCGCTCGCGAATCGATCATGCGACGCGGTTGACATAATTATAAGGCTACCCCGTTCACGAATCATACATGCGACACGGGTGCTCGTATACATACACAGAATTATCAGAAAATTCAGGAATTTATCATGGATTATACTTGGAAACAGAGATTTAAGCATTTAAACTTACACATAACCTCCTAATATCCTTATGTCAATTTCAAAGATAATAAGCAACTAGGAACACGTGTAAAGATACTGGTAAGGCACATAAGGCATGCTTGTGAATCCTAAATTCTACCCGACATAACATAGTAGTAGCTATGCACGGACTCTCGTCACTTTGCGCGTGTGTAGCCCCCGCAAATAAGGATAATTCAATCATTTACATTTACCTATGGGGACAATTCCCTCTTACAAGGTTGTAAAGGAGACTCAACTCGCGTAGAACCTACTTCCCGGGTCAAGAACGCGCCCGAAACTCCCAACTCGTCACCCAAGGACTCGAAACTAGTCAAATGTTGTATAAATACGTTAATATACACTCAAAAGTATGGAATTCTCTTACTAGTTTAGCTAATTCATCATTCTTGAAGAAATCCCAAATACACCCCCTAGCCCACATGCTCGGATTCCGGAAATTTTCGAAGAAAACACTCACCCATAACCTAAGGATCATTAACATATAGTTTTTGTATGATTTCATGGTAGATAAGTGGTTAATTCTCCAAAGTTCATCAATCCTAGGTTTCCACTCTAACCCCTTTGATTTGCACTAATTGGGTGTTAATCTACCTAAGATTTGATGTAATAAACCAAAATTTAGATGGAAATTACTTACCTCTTAGTAGCTAGGCCGAATACCCTCTTGTGAGCTCTCAAAATCGCCTATGGTGGAGAAGAAATGATGAAAAATGGTTAAGTCCCGTATTAAACGAGTTCACTGCCTTCAGTGATCACGCACTTGCGGCTCGAGGATCGCACCTGCGGTCTCGCACCTGCGGAAATGAGCAAGGAGGCTGGGGGTCGCACCTGCGAAGGGAATCTCGCACCTGCGGATCCGCTCCTGCGGAGAAAGGTCCACACCTGCGGATTTGGACTATCTTTCCTGGGGCCGCACCTGTGAGGCCTTGACTGTAGGGGCGGTATCGCACCTGCGATCTGGGCAACCACACCTGCGGTCACACCAGATCTGGTGCACCAGCAGCTGAAGTTGCTGGTTTTTGGCCCCGTTTGGTGTCTGGGAGGCACCTGGGCCCACCTGAGCCCCCGTTCACTCATACCAACAAGTCCTAAATCATATTACGGACTCGCTCGAGCCTTCAAAACACCCAAAACAAAGCTAAAACTCGAAATCACACCTCAAACCCCTAGAATCAAACTTAAGAAAATTCAAGTTCTTGAATTCGGTTTCAATGCGCTGAACCAACCTATACTACTCGGAATGACACCAAATTTTGCAGGAAAGTTACAGATGACCTAACGGATCTATTCCCTATCTCGGAATTCCGTTCGGACCTTGATAACATAAAAACATGTTTCAAACCAAATTATGAACTTAAGGAAACTCTATTTCGCTATTTGACATCGAAACGCTCTCGGGTCATCCAAAACCCATTCCGGACATACGCACAAGTCTGAAATCATCATATGAATCTACCGGAACTATCGGAACTCAATTCCGATGTCGTTTGCTCAAAAGGTTGACCGAAGTCAAACTTAACCTAAAAGGCAACCTTAAGGAACTAAGTGTTCCTATACTGCTCTAAACACTTCTGAATCCCGAACCACCCATCCCCGCAAGTCATAAATCATTATAAGACGCTACGGGAAGTCTTATTTAGGGGAACGGGGTCCAAATACGCAAAACGACCGGTCAGGTCGTTACATTCTCCACCTCTTAAACAAACGTTCGTCCTCGAACAGGTCTAGAACCATACCAGAAGTGTTGAATAGGTGCGGATATCTGCTCCGCATGTCCTCCTCGGACTCCCAAGTCGCCTCCTCGGCCTCTTGGACCCTCCACTGGACCTTCACAGCAGAAACTCTCTTGGATCTCAACTGGCGATCCTGTCTGTCAATAATAGCAACTGGCTCCTCCTCGTAGCCCAATCTCTCATCCAACTGAACAGTGTTGAAATCAACCACGTGAGAGAAGTCAGCGTGGTATCTCCGGAGCATGGATACATGAAATACTGGATGAACCCCTGATAAATTGGGAGGTAAAGCAAGCTCATAAGCAACCTCTCCAACTCGCCTCAACACCTCGAAAGGACCTATAAACCTCGGGCTCAGCTTTCCCTTCTTCCCGAACCTCATAACACCCTTCATCGGCGAGACCTTCAACAATACCTTATCTCCCTCCATAAATGCTACATCACGCGCCCTCTGATCCGCGTAACTCTTCCATCGAGACTGTGCTGTGCGGAGCCTCTCCTGAATCAACTTCACTTTCTCCAACGCATCCTTCACCAGGTCGGTGCCATATAACTTAGCCTCTCCAGGCTCAAACCACCCGATAGGAGAATGACATCGCCGACCATACAAGGCCTCAAATGGAGCCATCTCGATGCTGGACTGATAACTATTATTGTAAGCAAACTTAGCCAAAGGCAAGAACTGGTCCCACTGACCTCCAAAGTCAATCACACATGCCCTGAGCATGTCCTCCAATATCTGAACTGTACGCTCCAACTGGCCATCAGTATGAGGGTGAAATGTTGTGTTAAGATCTATCTGGGTACCCATCTCACCATGCAATGCTATCCAGAAGTGCGAGGTGAACTGAGGACCTCGATCTGATATAATGGACACCGACACACTGTGTAACCGCACTATCTCCCGAATGTAGATCTGGGCTAGCCTCTCAGAAGTAGAAGTAGTAGCTACAGGAATGAAATGCGCCGATTTGGTCAATCTATCCACAATGACCCAAACCGCGTCAACCTTCCGCAAAGTCCGAGGCAACCCAACCACGAAGTCCATAGTGATGCGCTCCCACTTCCACTCAGGAATGAGCATCTGCTGAAGTAGGACTCCTGGCCTCTGGTGCTCATACTTAACCTGCTGGCAATTAAGACACCTAGCCACATACTCCACAATGTCCCTTTTCATCCGTCTCCACCAGAAATGTTGCTTCAAATCACGATACATCTTCGTAGCACCAGGATGAATAAAATACCGAGAACTGTGTGCCTCCTATAGAATCTTCTGCCTCAAGCCATCAACATTAGGAACACACAAACGACCCTGAAGTCTTAGAACACCATCCCCGCCAATAGTAACCTCCTTAGCACCACCCTGAACCACTGTCTCCCGTAGCTCTGCCAAACACGGATCATCATACTGTCGATCCTTGATCTCCCACAATAATGAAGATTGAGCAACCACATGATCTAGAACTCGAGGGGGCTTTGAAAGATCTAATCTCACCAAGCGATTAGCTAAGGACTGAATGTCCAAGGCTAGAGGTCTCTCCTTCGCTGCAATGTAAGCCAAACTACCCATACTCTCCGCCTTCCTGCTCAAAGCATCTGCTACCACATTCGCCTTGCCCGGGTGATAAAGAATGGTGATGTCATAATCCTTCAGCAACTCAAGCCACATGCACTGCCTCAAATTAAGATCTCTCTGCTTGAACAAGTGTTGCAAACTGCGGTGGTCAGTATAAACCTCACAAGTAATGCCTCAAAATCTTAAGAGCATGAACAATCGCCTCCAACTCCAAATCGTGCACTGGATAATTCTTCTCATAAACCTTCAGCTGGCACGAAGCATAAGCAATCACTCTCCCTTCCTGCATCAACACACATCCCAAGCCAACGCGTGAAGCGTCGCAATACACTGTATACATCTCAAAACCGGAAGGCAGTACTAGAACTGGTGTTGAGGTCAATGCTGTCTTGAGCTTCTGAAAGCTTGCCTCACACTCGTCAGACTATCGGAATGGGGCATTCTTCTGAGTCAATATAGTCAGTGGGGCTGCAATAGATGAAAAGCCCTCCACAAATCGTCGATAGTAGCCTGCTAGACCCAAGAAACTCCTAATATCTGTAGCTGAAGTAGGACACAACCAACTCTGAACTGCCTCAATCTTCTGAGGATCAAATTTGATACCTTCTCCGGATACTACATGCCCCAAAATGCCACGGAATCCAACCAGAACTCACACTTGGAGAACTTAGCGTATAGCTTCTGTTCCCGCAAGGTCTGGAGCACAACTCCCAAATGCTGCCCGTGCTCGCCCAGGCTACGTGAGTAAATCAAGATTTCATCAAGGAAGACAATGACAAAGGAATCAATATACGGCCTGAACACCCTATTCATCAAGTCCATGAATGCTGCTAGGGCATTAGTCAAGCCAAAGGACATCACTAGGAACTCATAATGGCCATATCTTGTACGAAAAGCAGTCTTCGGAACATCCGAGGCTCAAATCTTCAGCTGGTGATACCCCGGTCTCAAATCAATCTTAGAAAACACCTGAGCACCCTGTAACTGGTCAACAAATCATCAATGCACGGCAGTGGATACTTGTTCTTAATAGTTGCCTTGTTCAACTGGCGGTAATCAATACACATCCGCATAGACCCATCTTTCTTATTTACAAATAGAACTGGAGCACCCCATGGCGATACACTCGGTTTGATAAACCCCTTAGCCAACAACTCTTCAAGTTGCTCCTTCAATTCCTTTGGAGCCATACGGTATGGGGAAATAGAAATAGGCTGAGTGCCTGGAGCTACATCAATACAGAAATCGATATCACGATCTGGAGGCATGCCCGGAAGGTCTGAAGGAAAGACATCAGCAAACTCTCGAACAACTGGCACCGAATCAATCGTCGGATACTCGGCGGTGGTGTCCCGCACATAAGCAAGATACGCCAGACAACCCTTCTCGACCATATGTCGAGCCTTCAGGAAGGAAATAACTCTACTAGCTGCACTAACTGAGGAACCTCTCCACTCCAGCTTAGGCAACTTAGGCATGGCCAAAGTAACCGTCTTGGCATGACAATCCAACATGGAATGATAGGGAGATAGCCAATACATCCCAAAAATAATCTCAAAATCAACCATGTCGAGCAACAGGAGGTCCGCTCTAGTCTCGAACCCACAAAAGGTGATCACACATGACAGATAGACTCGGTCTACCACCACAGAATCGCCCACAGGAGTGGACAAATATATAGGAGAATCCAAGGACTCGCGAGGAACATCTAGAAAACAAGCAAATAAGGCTGACACATATGAATAAGTGGATTCTGGATCAAATAACACTGATGCCTCCCTACCACATACTGAAATAGTACTTGTGATCACGGCGTCTGAGGCCACTGCATCTGCTCGGGCCAGAAAAGCATAGAATCTGGATGGTGTACCTGAAGACTGACCTCCGCTAGACTGAATAGGAGCTAGCTGAGCTCCCCTTGCCTGACCTCCATCTCTGGGATGACCTCTACCAGCTTGTCCTCCACCTCTGGGTGGACGGGGCACCGATGTTGAGTATGTAGGCTGGTAACTTTGCTGAACAGCCCTGCCCTGAAACCTGGGACAAGTCTTCCTCATATGGCTTGACTCCCCACGCTCATAACACCTCACTGGTGGCATGGCCTGCTGCCCTGAAGAAGAACCCTAGATAGCTGGGGGACAGCAAAAACCCTCTGGCATAGCACTAAAGTAAGGACTAGAAGACCCCTGATGACCTGAATACCCGCCGGAGTAACCCTGAATGGCTAGTGGGCGGTAAGAACTCTCCGGCATGGCGCTGAAATAAGGACTCACTGGAGCACCACGGGGAGGTGGTGGAGGAGATGAATATGGAGGCCTGCTAGGCTGGCCTCTGCTGAACTGACCCCTGCTCCTGCGTGGGGCACCTCTGAAATCTCCAGAAAATCTAACTCTCTTATCCTGTTGACCCTGCTCTCTGCCCCTCGATCGATAACCCTCAATCCGACGAGCTATCTCGACCACAAGCTGATAGGGAGTACCCATCTCCACCTCTCGGGACATGTTGGCCCTAATACCTGAGTGCATCCCAGCTACAAATATCCGCACTCTCTTAGCATCAGTAGGAAGAATCATAAGGGCATGACGAGACAACTTAGAAAACCTGGCTTCGTAGTCTGTCACCGACATCTGCCCCTGCTCCAACTACTCAAATTGATACCGCAGGTCTTCCCTCTCTGAGGGTGGAATATACCTGTCCAGCAACAGCTGAGTGAACTGCTCCCATGTGAGAGGAAGGGAACCTGCTGGCCTACCAAGGATAAATGACTGCCACCATCTGCGGGCCCTACCCTCTAGCTGAAAAGTAGTGAAGTAAACTCCATGGGACTCCAAAATCCTCATGTTGTGTAGTCTGTCTCTGCACCTATCAATAAAGTCCTGGGCATCCTCGTCCCTCTCATCCCCGAAGACAGGAGGGTGCAATCGAGTCCATCTATCAAGTAACTTCTGCGGATCGTCGTCCGCAGCTGGTCTGAGCTCAAGTGTTGATGTTATCGACTGTGCTCCGCCCACAGGCAGTGTACCTGGGGTATGATGCAATGCTGCTGTCTGACCTGCAACCTGGGCAGTAGGGGTCTGGACTCCCCCTCCCGCTTGAGAAATGGCAGGATCTGCTAGAAATAAACCAGCATGGGTCATAGTGTCCATGAACCGCATCATACGGCCCATGACCTCCTGGAAGTCTGGTGCAGTCATGAAATCTGCTGGGGCAGGATCTGCTGGAGGCACCTCGTTCTGCTCCTCTACGATAGGATCCTCTGGGGGAACTAATGGAGCCACTCTGGGATGCCCTCATCCCCTACCTCGGGTCGGTGCCCTCCCCCAGCCTCGAACAACGGGGGTAGCGGCATCTCCCGGGTCCAAAATGTCAGTTGCACGAGTCCTCACCATCTGTGAGAGAATACAAGAATAAGATTCAGTAAGACCATCGACTGCACGATAGAATATGAATAAATAGAGGTTTCCTAACACCCTATCGCCTCCCGAAGATAAATACAGACGCCTCTGTATCGATCCGCAAGACTCTATTAGGTTTGCATGTGACTTGTGAGACCTACGTGAACCTAGAGCACTGATACCATGAAGTCACGACCCAATTTCTTACTCAGGTCGTGATGGCGCCCAACACCGGAGTCGGGCAAGCCAACACTAGTTCACTATCGAAATTACTTCACTTAGTTGGATATTTAAGTACTTGCCAAATTTTAAGTTAAGAAAAATCATTAATGAAGGCGATTAAGCGAGACAACGTAATTCAATGAAATTTCAAAACCATGTGCCAACATGTACAAAGTAGCAAAAATATTAGAATGTCGACTACGTGTGCCAAGATCTAGTGTCACAAGTCCACATGCGACTAGTGGAATATACAAAATAGACAAAATAAACGTACAACTGTCTGAAGGGGTAGACAGAAATATCAAAAAAAAATAATAGAAACTCCACAGTGCTGCTGAGGAACGCCAGGAAGAGCAGCTTACCGTGTATTCTAATCCAGATAGTACCCTCAAGATCGCGCTCCGGTATGATAACCAGATGCACCAGCCTCAGAACCTGTACAATTAAGTACAGAAGCGTAGCATGAGTACATATAAACAAATATGTACCCAGTGAGTATCCCGTCTAAACTCGAAGAAGTAGTGACGAGAGGTACCGTATTGCTCACTAGGGTCGTTAGCACTAGTATAATTAAATAAATCTAGACAGGATTAACAGTCATGGCAATCAAGTAGACATGGAATATCAAGTATGTGAACTACAATCTACCCGCAAGTGTCAAATAATAATATCAATGAAAGTCCCAAGTCCCCTTCCACAAAGAACAATTTATTTGATAATAACGATAAGACTCTCAGTCAAATACATATCATATAGAATGTCGAGGCGTACGGCCGAAGCAGCATAAAAATAAATGTGCACTGCCAAGGGCCGAGCGGCACGAACCATAGATGCATCTATTACCCCGCTCGCGAATCGATCATGCGACGCGATTGACATAATTATAAGGCTACCCCACTCACAAATCATACATGCGACATGGGTGCTCATATACATACACAGAATTATCAGGAAATTCAGGAATTTATCATGGATTATACTTGGAAATAGAGATTTAAGCATTTAAACTTACACATAACCTCCTAATATCCTTATGTCAATTTCAAAGATAATAAGCAACTAGGAACACGTGTAAAGATACAGGTAAGGCACATAAGGCATGCTTGTGAATCCTAAATTCTACCCGACATAACATAGTAGTAGCTACGCACGGACTCTCGTCACTTTGCACGTGTGTAGCCCCCGCAAATAAGGATAATTCAATCATTTACATTTACCTATGGGGACAATTCCCTCTTACAAGGTTGGAAAGGAGACTCACCTCGTGTAGAACCTACTTCTCGGGTCAGGAACGCGCCCGAAACTCCCAACTCGTCACCCAAGGACTCGAAACTAGTCAAATGTTATATAAATACGTTAATATACACTCAAAAGTATGGAATTCTCTTACTAGTTTAGCTAATTCATCATTCTTGAAGAAATCCCAAAATGCACCCCCGGGCCCACATGCTCGGATTCCGGAAATCTTCGAAGAAAACACTCACCCATAACCTAAGGATCATTAACATATAGTTTTTGTATGATTTCATGGTAGATAAGTGGTAAACTTCTCCAAAGTTCATCAACCCTAGGTTTCCACTCTAACCCATTTGATTTGCACTAATTGGGTGTTAATCTACCGAAGATTTGATGTAATAAACCAACATTTAGATGGAAATTACTTACCTCTTAGTAGCTAGGCTGAATACCCTCTTGTGAACTCTCAAAATCGCCTATGGTGGAGAAGAAATGATGAAAAATGGTTAAGTCTCGCATTAAATGAGCTCACTGCCTTCAGTGATCTCGCACCTGCGGCTCGAGGACCGCACCTGCGGAAGTGAGCAAGGAGGCTGGGGGTCGCACTTGCGGAGGGAATCTCGCACCTGCGGATCCGCTCCTACGGAGAAAGGTCCGCACCTGCGGATTTTGACCATCTTCCCTGGGGCCGCACCTGCGAGGCCTTGACCGCAGGGGAGGTCTCGCACCTGCGATCTGGGCAACCGCACCTGCGGTCACACCAGACCTGGTGCACCAGCAGCTGAAGCTGCTGGTTTTTGGCCCTGTTTGGTGTCCAGGAGGCACCTGGGCCCACCCGAGACCCCGTGCACTCATACCAAAAAGTCCTAAATCATATTACGACTTGTTCGAGCCTTCGAAACACCCAAAACAACGCTAAAACTCGAAATCACACCTCAAATCCCTAGAATCAAACTTAAGAAAATTCAAGTTCTTGAATTCGTTTCAATGCGCCGAATCGATCTACACTACTCGGAATGACACCAAATTTTGCAGGCAAGTCATAGATTACCTAACAGAACTATTCCCGGTCTCGAAATTTTGTTCGGACATCGATAACACAAAAATACGTTCCAAACCAAATTATGAACTTAAGGAAACTCTATTTCGCTATTTGGCGTCGAAACGCTCCCGGGTCATCCAAAATCCATTCCGTACATACGCACAAGTCCGAAATCATCATACGAAGCTATCGGAACTATCGAAACTCGATTCCAAGGTCGTTTGCTCAAAAGGTTGACCGAAGTCGAACTTAGCCTAAAAGGTCAACCTTAAGGAACTAAGTGTTCCTATACTGCTCTAAACACTTCTGAATCCCGAACCACCCATCCCCGCAAGTCATAAATTACTATAATCTGCTACGGGAAGTCTTATTTAGGGTAACTGGGTCCGAATACGCAAAATGATCGGTCGGGTCGTTACATACTGAGCTCATGACTTCCCTTCTCCGGCCACCTCTTTACCGGAAACCATGGAGGTCTCACCTATCACCAGCCTTATGGCTCCCCCCTTTTGCACGTGTTTCATCGTTTGAGGCTCTAAAGTGAACCAGAGTTGGTTCAACTCACGTCTTCGATCTCATGCTATTTTTTCGGCCATTTATGTCCGTTCGAGTAAGATCTATCACTTTCCGGCCAAAGACCGGTAATATTTTGGGGTTTTCTTATCCTTTCTGGGTTCTCTTCGAAACTCTAACTCTTAGAACTTTCTGATTCTTTTAGATCTGTAATAGATCTATAAATATTATGAGGTTTCACATGTTTTCTTCAAAAACTCTCCCTGTGTTTAAACGATTTCTTCACTTTCAAAACTAGGGTTTCTTAACCCTTTCAAAAACGGTTCTTCTTCTAATTTTCCATGTTATTCTATGATTATCACTATGTTTTGATGATTTACTTATGCTTTTTCTTGTTATCTTATTTATTATGCTAAATGCCCTAATTTTGAGGTTGTCTCTGATAATAGGCTCGATTAATCTGTATGTGTACGTGTTTCTCATGAACATTTTGTGCTTTCATGTATGTTCTATGAATTCTTGTGCTTTCTTGATCTAATTGCTGTTAGGGTTTCTAATTCTCTGTCACTTATGCCTAAATGTCTACTGTTCCTTTGATTATTTGCTACGAATCTCTAATTTCGTGATTAGGGTTTTTCTGATTTTTGTTCAACATGTGCTATTCCAATATTGTTTCTCGTTTAGTGGGTATGATGTGATATTTTACTTAGAACTGTGATATCTTCCTTAGAACTGTGATTTTGTGTATTTTTCTTAGAACTCTTTACTGATTTTGTGTATTTTCTTACTTGTGTGACATTTGCCTTAATTGATAATTGATTCCCTGTGATTTCGAGGGATCTCTTACTGATTTTCAGAATTATTTTTTGCCTTATTTTATGTATAAGTATGTTGTCAATTAATTCGTATATACTTTTCTTAATTAATATATTATGTACCTAGTCCTAATCACATACTTTATTCTTTATTACTCTTTGTACAATTAAAATCAGTCTTTCAATTAGTTCTCTTTCCTTACTCACCACTGTGGTATCCGTTTGAACTGTGACTCATTAATTGTGGGGAGTACTTACATTGATTGGATTCTAATTGTATTCATTTCTATAATTATACCACACTTTACTTGTTACCTTATTTTCCTGTCTACTTTCAAAACTATATATACCCTTCACTCTTTCATTATCAAACAGACGAACAAATATTGTTCTGAACTCTCTTACACACACACATACTCTCTCTTGCTCTTCTTTCTGGTTATTTGCTACTCTCAGTCGGCTGCAAGCCAAGACTGAGTATTATACACTCTATTGCTCTTCATTTTGCACTTATTCTCCTTTAACTGATATGTCTTTAATTTAGTTTAAAGCTTCAAAAACAACATGTTTCTTTTCGTATTGCAATTCATCTTATTCCTACTGTGCTTTTACTTATGGTTCTGTTGTTTGCCTTGTAATTAGTATGTCTACTTAATGCCTTAGTTAATATGATTCCTATACCCTTCCCCTCTTAAACTCAGCATGATATTCCCTTACTACCCCCTCAATCTGATTATGTTAACGAATATTATGTAATAATTATTGTAAACAACTCTCGGGGATGGATAGTGAAAAGGGAAAGAGGTAACTATGCATGCTATAGATGTTAAAAGGGTAAAAATCATGCTATTAGGTTTATATTTTCTTATTTGCGCAATGAAAATCATGTTTAGCACTCATATGTGCAAGATCATGCATTAGAGACCATGTTCCCTAGGTCTTACACTTACTGTTTTCAGCATGTTCATCTATTGTCATCTCATTTCGAAAATTCTGTGCTAAAATGTGCCAATAACCAGTATTTTACAATCATGTTCTACATTGTTGTACATACTTATAACTCCTGTTGTAGGCTAAAAAATATTAATCAACATGTCACCTCTGCATATTCTGAAAGCATGTTTAAACACTGCAATATTTGTGCATTTAGAGATCCTTTTTAGGCTTCTATTCTGCATCATTTTGCATCTCTGTGCATTAAATACCATGTCCCTAGGATTGCATCTTACTCGCTTAAATACACTTAGTCTAATTATGTATGCATAAAAGGAATAAACAACTTCACTCAGTTTTTACAAATGACTGGTAATAATTCTGAATTTTGAACACATAGAACAACATGTTTAGGTAACACAATTCCAAACAGTCCTTCTCTAAGTAATTATGGCAACTGGTATACTGTCTCACACCTATGCAAGCCTTAGGTGATTAACTTGTATAAAACTGAAATCTGCTTCTCTTGCTTAATCCTCAACAGGTTTTAAAATCAGTAGGCAAACCGATTAGACCCTTTTTGAGTTATAAAAAACCAGTCTGCATATTTGTTTATGTTCTGGATTCACTTAGACCACATGCCTTAGGATTCTGTATGTCGCCTTAGCATTTTCCCTTTAAACATGAGGGTCTGCCTAGAACTTCCTTTATAGGTAGAGGTCTTATACTCCTCCAGGACCCTTAGGAAGGGACGGGTAACAACACGCAGTAGAGGTCGCTGACCAATACTCGATTTTAATAACCTTTACGGGGTGAGAATGGTAGATATGGATATGATGATCGGTGCGCTAATGTCACGTGTAGCCCCTCTTTGAGGAGTGATATACCATGTATTGTACTGATGTGATCCATATGACAAACAACCTAGGATTCTCCCTCTATCCCTTTATATGCATGTTCAGATTACAACTCTTTCAAAAACTTTATATAGATATTAAATATTTTCAAACTTTGTAACACATGTGTGCTTAGACTGCGAATCTTTCAAACACCCTTTACTTATTTTAAATATTAATTGCCAATTTGCTACTTGTTCAAATTCACAAAGTTGTTTGGCCGGGAACCACAGTTGTAGATTCTAAGGGGCGCCTAACACCTTCCCCTTAGAATAATTTCAAGCTTTTACCATGTCTCTGGTTATCTAGTCTTGTTTGTAAATGACCTAAATAAGTGCTCTAACGCACCTTAACTCGTTAGGTGGTGACTCTTGCAATCTTGCATACCCCTTTTTCAAAAAGAAATGAGTTGCCCCAATAATTTCAAAAACCTTTGACTGATCCGAAAGGAGTTTGAAAAAAGGGGGCGCAAACACCACCCCAACACTTAAAACCCCAACACGTCCCTGTTGCCCGGAACCCGACCCGACCAGCCTCTGCGCCCCCACATACTCTTATTTCTAAGTGCTAGCTTGTCGGCCCCACCTTCTGAGAACAATCCGCTGATTCCCCATCTTTTCCTCATTAATAATTCCGCTCATTCAGCAAAGCCTAATGGCAGAAAGTTGTTCACTACTAAATCACGCAAGAACAGAAGGAGAGTATGCTGGAATTTGCCAAGAGATTTGAGTGAAAAATACAGAAGCGAGATGAAGAGATGATTAACGAGTTCTGCAGCAAAATAGATGTTGAAGAAGGGGTTCTTAAGATATGGATGCACAATAATAAGTGGAAGAAAGATCAAGTCAAAGTTGTCGATGCTGCCGTCGCTACCACCAACAACCTCAATGGTAATAATAATAATGCTAAAAGTTTTGGTTTTTTAGTGGAAATAACTCTAATGGCAGTACTAGTGCCATCAGCCATGGATTTCCACCTTCAGCACCACGAAAGCAACAATGACAATGACAAAGATCATAATCACAATCGCAATCATGGTAGTGTTAGTGCTCATGTTGTTACCACTGATGGGCCATCTTCTTCATCTTGATTTTCGAATTGGTGGATGCATGGTCGGCGATAAAATAAGGCTTTTCTTCAGTACCTTATTAGTTCTAGAATAAGAAAAACGAAAAAAATTCAATTTGCTACTATAATGTTAACCGTTTTTGTTTTTTTCCTTTGTTCGTAAAGATTAGCATTAAGAATTTGATGATGATAACGATGGTGAGATTGTTCCAATGAGAATTGTTTATTTCTTTTTTCTTTCAGGCCACTGCAAACTACACTAATTATGGGAAATGGGTCTTCAGTTATAGATATAAAAAAGGGGGAAATGGGCCCGGCCGGGTTCCGGGCAACAGGGACGGGTTGGGGTTTTAAGTGTTGGGGTGGTTCCTTTGTTCAGAAGATGCCACGTGTCTCAACAGTAAAATTAGGGATCTATTTAAAACTTTGATGGACGGTAAGGGTAAATACAAACAAATAATATAATGGGGGATAAGATTGAAGAATATTTAATAGTAAAAGGGTATATTTGGCCCTTTTCTGCAAAAACAAATCATACTTCATGATTGCTTTAATCCACATAAGTTTTGCTGAAGCTTTATTTGATAAATTTCTTAGGAACCTTAATATGCTTCAGAACAATTTAAATCCTTCAATGATTTTTATATATGCATATCAAATTTTCAGATATTGCCAAATTGAAATCTGAAAGTAGCTGCATCCACCACAAGGGAACATGTTTTCATATAATTAATGCCAGGATATTTACGAAAAATCTTGTGTCACTCACTGCTTTATACTTTCAGGTGTTAGGACTATTCGTCCAAAACTTCACGTTTTTCAAGTGAAGTCGATCTTGATTGCGTACTTTCCCTTGACCAATCTTTTATCTGTCCATATTCTATGACATATTTGAGCTTAAGATCCTCGTCATATTAATAAAATTGAGTGCTACATTATATCAACAACATCGTCAACGATCATTTTGCATCGGTTCCATCGTCACTCAATGAAGACATAACTTATCGAGATCTCATTATTTTCAGGAACCTGAGCCTCTCCCATGAGGTTTTATAAAGTGTTAGTGTCATGGTGCTCTTATTAAGCACTTGCCTCCTTATTATGATCATATTGAACTTTTGCTCATCTCCTTCTTCAAAGAGTTTTATCTTTGGAACCGATTAGTCTCTTACGCTTCATGTGTGCCATAAACTTTGTCCATCATGGACATTATCCTGTTTGGAGTATTAGCAGCTAAAATATGACATTTAACTAGATCAGCAAATGCGCCTGACAATATTTTGCAAATGAATTATCATTTGAACTCCTAGTACACATTTTCTAGTAGAAGGATCTAGATGTATTTCATAAAAATCCACTCCACGTATCACTTTTTCAGCTTTCCAATTTCTACCCCTAATGTTGGGATCACCAACACATTTCCCAACCTTATTTGGGAACCCATCTTTGTGTATTATGGTGGCATAATTAAATCATATAGCACATCCATATTTCTAGATGGAAATTATTTGGTTCCTGGCGATGTACCAATTGTGATGGGGGAGAATTTATCATAACTTGGCTAGATGCGTACAAGTGCTGCTATATAATATAAAATACATCTCATACCAAATATCTATTTGGGGGTTTTCTTCTCATAACTAATGGTTTAGCTATAATTTGAGGTATACAATTTCTGCTAAACCAACTTGGATTTAAACCAGCATCATCAAGATAAATCGTCATAATTTACATTTTGGAACCGTGCTCCAATCATACAAAATCCAAATTGCAAGTTGATAACAAACGTGCATGTTACCATACAATAGATGCATTTATTAAAATCATATAATAGTAAACGGTCCACATGGCAGGTGACTAGGCCTATATATATATATATATATATATAGG